>JAUTBV010119543.1:0-13236 GCA_032361325.1 Lepetodrilus fucensis
AGGATACCGGGTACCAGCTCGCATTCTGCCGGGGATATTCCTGTCAAAAGGCGCTGGCTCTCCTGAAGAATTCCGGGTTTACAGGTAAACACAAGCTGCCCCTTATCGTGACTGATCCTGCCATAGGTTCGTGGCGGGATTTTTCCCATATGGCAACAGGAAAACCCTCTAACACCCTGATAGCCCTCATGAAGTACCATTGTTTTTCTGAACAGCCTATAGCGTACCAGGTCATAGGAAAGTACTGTACCAAAAATAATCAGCCGTAAAGCCCTTGGAAAAAACCAGACAGCCACAGCAATAATAACAACAGACAGGCCAAGACCAAACGACGTATCGGCCATTCCCATGACAATGGCAACCAGAGTATTTCTTGTTGTCGCCAGAATTGCATCAAAAAAGCCAAACGGACTGAGCAGAATCAGCATATTAAAGGCATGGGACAACACCCAGACAACCACAAAAATTGTACTCACCATGGCAAAGGTTGTTATATCTGTAACCATACCGCCACCAGCCATGACTGCAGCATCACCTGCAGTACCGGCTATTGCCTGCGGAAACAAAAACATTCCCAGCTGCGCACTTACCTGCTCCATTCCGGTAAACTCACCGCTCTGGATTGCAGAAAAAAGCATGGGCAGAGCCAGAAGAGCTGTTGCTTTTTTCTCAAGCAACGTCTCCATTGCGTCCAGGGGCGCTATCAACACCTTTGGGATCGCTATCTTGCTGGAGTCCTTTAAAAGGATAAGCAGCATCACCATTCCCAGCGACCCCCAAAAACGGGGAGATGCATGCCAGGGAAGCTGAGAACGCAGGGAATGTTCTGTTGTATAATAAGTATATGCCCCCAGTGCAGACATGCATAACAGAGGATTCAAGGCTATTCCTGTTGTTTTTGCTATTTCCCTTGAAAGCACTTCTCCTTTAAAAACCGCTTTGCTGTAGCCTGATGTTTTCCCAACAGGGGACACACTTTTTTTGGCTCCCACAGCCTGCAACGGGCAAAGAAAAACGAGCAATAAAAGCATAAAAACAAAGCTTTTCCACATGATTTACTCCCTGAAATTATGATTTGCCAGGAGAGTGCTGCTGTTCCAACGCGTCGAGCACAGCAAACAAAATCTGGTTAAGCTGGGAAAATCGGCTCCTGTCAGCAAGAATTTCCTCTTTGCTCTGCACAAAGCGTGACCCATCCAGCTCATTGCGACAGTTCTTGACTAGTCCGGCAGCCGATTCCATAGTTGTTTCCAGATGAAACTGCAGAGCCACGACCCTATTGTCCCAAATAAACCCCTGATTTGTACATGCCTCACTCCTGGCCAGACGAACTGCACCATCGGGTAACTCAAAGGTATCGCCGTGCCAGTGAAAGATCTCAGCCCTTTTCGGCAATGCCTGAGCAAGAATTGTTTTCCCAACACCGGAAGAACGAATTATTTCAAACCAGCCTATTTCACGATGGCCACTAAAGTACACCTTTGCTCCCAGCACATCAGCAATGAGCTGAGCTCCCAGGCAAATGCCAAGAACAATCTTCCCTGCCTCTATTGCCTGCCTGATAAAAGTTTTTTCATCAACCAGCCATGGGTATTCATCGTGATCATGGATACCCATGGGGCCGCCCATAATAATGAGCCAGTCAAATGAGTCACTGGCAGGTAATGAACCACCTGCAAATAACCGGGTACAGGACAGCTGAAGTTCCTTTTCTTTGCAAAATTTTTCTATTGCTCCCAACCCTTCAAAAGGGACATGCTGCAGATAATGTACTCTCATATTTCACCTCTGTTGCATTATGCCTTTTCAGTAAACGGTTTTTTTCCATTATCAAAACTGGTTACCGTCATCACCATATAGCTGTCATTACAACCGTCTACATGAATTAATCGCCCTTTTTGGCTCGCCAGAAAACTGTTAACAACAAGCAACGGCAAAGTGTCATAATAACCGCTTTTCTCACAGGTAAATTCTCTGCACTGACGATACATCCGCATGAAGCGAGCTGCATCTTCAGGCAGCACACGATGTGAAAAAGCGACAAACGTACCTTCGCTTGCATAGGCCAGCAGAGCGCGTAACAGGGGAAGGCCAAGGGGTTGAGGATGAATTTCAAGCATTGGAATATTATCAGCTGCTTCACCACTCAGTAAGATCCAGTTACTGGCCTCGCCAAGAGAGGTTTCCGGTGGAACGCCCAGGAGTTTACAGGCAAGTTCCTGCTCGGGTATCCACTCATCAACACCACCCACAAGTGCCATTTCCTGTTTGCCGAGTCGTAAATCGTTTTGCGCAGCAAGCAGTGCCATTTGTACTGGAAAATTGTGGTGAGTAACAAAAATATTCTTTCCCTCAAGACCAAGATGGGATGCCAGGTAGAATCCTGCAGAATTACTGAGCAGATTGATAAAATCAACAGGCTTTGGTAACAGATTCTGATTGCGTCGCTGCTCACATATCCGCTCAAAAACCGAAATATTCCCCTGCCCGGATGTAAGATAAAGAGCTGTGTTTTCTGGCAGCTTTTTCTCCCTCACAGCCTTGTGTGCCCCAAGGAGAGCAAGCTGGATATAATGATCTGTACGACGCCAGAACTTGCCGGTCATTGCTTTCAGCTCTGCTGCAAGATCGGGCTGTTGTCCCTGGGGCAGGGTTGAATGGATGCCTGAGGCATGGACAAACATCATGGCAGGTTTCTCTCAATTATGCAGGAAGTGTTGTTACCGCCAAAACCAAAATAGTTGAGCATAAAACGGCCTTGCTCAACATGAAGATTGTGACTGATCGGAGGTACAGAAAACTGCTCGTCCAGGGGGGAGGCATTGGGAGTTGCCGGAATAAAACCGTTATTTATACTCTCCATGGCCAGTACCAGTTCAGCAAGCCCGCATCCGCCCAGGGTGTGACCGATAAAGGGTTTAAGGGAAAAATAAGGAGGCAGGACGGAAAAGGCCTTTTCCATACCCCGTATTTCCGCAAGATCCATGAGATCCCCACCTGTACCATGTGCCTTGACTGCAGTGAGCTGCTCCGGTACGGTCTGTGCAATATCCAATGCCTGGCAAATAACTTTGGCAATACCTGTGCCTGCAGGATCAGATCCGGCAACACTGTATATTTCACAGCTGCTCTGCCCGCCAAGATAGCGCCATTCTGCAGGCAACACATCATCCCGGCTGAGCAGTACAGCACTTACGGCCTCGCCCAGTACCATACCATTGCGATCCTGGGCAAAAGGCCGGAGAACATCAGGGGAAAGAAGCTGCATCAGGGCAAAACCTTCAACAATCACGGGCAGCATCAGTTCCAGCCCAAGCACAAGCGCATAATCAATAACTCTGCACTCCAGCATGGAAGCAGCTTCCATCAGTGCATTAATACTTGAAGTGCAGGCAGTGTTGATGGTGAGTGACGGGCCTGACAAGCCAAACTGTTCCATCAGGCAATGGGCATAAAATCCTCCGCCAACTCGTGTACAGGGGAGAACCGCCGGGGCAAGGCCGTCCACCACCCTTTCTATGGGACGGGTAAGAGAATAGTCAATTGACGAGGAACCAAGAAATACACCCATTGTTGCAGGAGGTACCGTCCCGGTGAAGACCTGTTCAAACAGGGAAGAAACAACGGTATACAGATATTGTTCTACATGATCTGTGTGCGCCACCCGCTGATCAGCATCAATACGGTAATAGGGATAATGCGGTTGTTCTGCAATGGAATCAAGGCAAATACTCCCCGGTTTGGCAACACCTTCGGCAAGAGCCTGAATGCTTTCTTTGCCGCTGCCCAGCGCACTGATCAGCTCACCACCTGCGATGGTAATCATGGTGAACCTGGCTGGATATAATCGGCCAGCTCATTAATGGTGGTAACATGGCGACGAAAGGATTTTGAATCTGTAATTCGTACGCCAAAATGATTCTGCAGGGCAACAGAAATCTGCAAAGCATCCAGGGAATCAAGCTCAAGGCCGGAGGCGTCTGAGAAGAGCAGCACATTGTCAGCAATATCAGCAGGGACAATATGCTCTTTTTCGCACTCCTCGATAATCATAGTTTTCAGGCGCAGTTTGAGCACTCTGTCTTCTGATCCCTTCATCTTCCCCTTTTCATTTGATACCTAAGCACCATTGCGGCCAAGGTAATCATTACCATACCAAAACCGGCCAGGGCAAGGGATTCAGCAAGGACATCAGCTGCTCCAAGGCCTCGAAGAAACACATCGAGAAATCCCTCAAGCCCCCAGGACATGGGAGAAACAGCTGCAAAATTCTGCATTTGGGCAGGCATGTAAAATTTGGGCACCATAACCCCGCCAATGGCGCCAAACAAAATATTCAGCAAACCTCCCACTGTTGTGGCCTGTTCAACAGTTCTGGCAAAAACAGCAATAAGCAGCGAAGTGCCAGTCGCTGCAAGGCTTAAACCCAAAGAAACCATACCAAGCCCAAACAGGGAATGCCCCGGAGTAAGTGCATCGCCACCCAAAAGCGGTACCAAAAACATACCAACAGCAATCATTAGAACAACCTGCAGCTGATTAATCAGCATGTAAGGTATAAGTTTTCCGAAAAAGAGCAGCGGTACAGACACGTTCATGGCACTCATCCGCTTCAGCGTGTTCTGCCTGCGTTCATTAACAAATACTGTAGACAAAGGGATTATCACAAAAAACATGCCAAACACAATCCATGACGGCACACTCTGCTGGGTGGAATTGGGCTTTTTTATACCAAAGCCGCCGGTATAATGCATTTCAGTAAGGAAGGTGCTGCTGTAGTCTGCCTCGCGCAGCTTTTTAGCCACATCAGGCACAAACGGAGCAAGCTCCTTTTCCATGGTTGCCAGCCGTAACCGGAGAATATCTGTAGCAAGACGTGCCTGAAAAACTGTGAGCAGTTCCTCTCTGGTGTCAGCAGCAATATCCAGGAGAAGCAGCGATGCCGTGTTACCGGCTCTGAGTTTTTGAGCAAATCCCTGCGGAACAGTCAGGACAAGCTGCAGACTGCTGTTAAGCAGGCGGGTACGGGCAGCAGCATCAGGGATGGTAACATCGTGGCGAACAAGCACCTGGCTTGTGGAGAGAAAATCGCCAAGCTGTTTTGAAGCAGCAGAAATATCCTCATCAACAAGAGCATAGTGCAGCAGAGGGCGATCTGTACTGAATGTATCTTTCAGGGCAATGGACATGATCAGGATAAAAATTGCCGGCATAACAAAAAGAGCAGCCAGAGCATGTTTATCCCGCAGAATAAGCAGGATCTCCTTGACAAGCATTGCCTTAAACATTGCTATTCTCCTCTGCTGTCAGGCTGAGAAAAAACGACTCAAGGCTGTTTGCACCATAGTGAATCTGTTTAACCTCTCTTTTCTCCTGTTCAAGATACGCCAGCAATTGCCCTATGCGGGCAGCGGTGGCCTGGTCAATCATCAAGGTGGTTGCATTAATACGCCTGAGGCGATCTATTTTCTGCTCAAAAAAACAAGGAGAAGACGGCAAAGGATGACTGAGCTCAACCACAGCTGCTGTGGGGCTGTCCTGCTTAAGAAGTTCAGCAAGCTTGCCCTGTCTGATAATTTTTCCGTTATGAAGTATTGCCGCCTGGTCACAAATTTTTTCTATTTCCGACAGATAATGGGAAGTGTAAACAATTGTACGGCCTGAGGCAGCAAGGGCACTGATGGAATCAAGAATTTCATTGCGCAGTTCAGGATCAATACCTGCTGTCGGCTCATCAAAGTAGAGCAGTTCAGGATCGTTCAACAGGCCTATACCAATATTGAGACGCTGTTTCTGTCCGCCGGACAGATCTGCAGCCCTCTTATCAAGCATCGTTTCCAGCCGGTTGACGCTGATCGCATACTCCAGATTTCTTTTTTTCCTTTTCCCTGAAATACACTGCAGTCCTGCAAAAAAACTAAGATTCTCCTGAACACTCAGGGTTTCATACAGAGCAAGGGATTGAGGAATAAAAGCACTGCGGCTGCGTATTTCCCGCAGGTTTTCCTGTAGAGGCAGGCCAAAAACAGTAATTTCCCCTTCCTGAAAATCACTCAACCCGTTTAGCACTGCAACAAGTGTACTTTTTCCGGCACCGTTTGCACCCAGCAGGCCAAGCACCGTTCCCGGCTTCACCTGAAGATCAAGATGGTCCAGAGCGCAGTGACTGCCATAATATTTAACAAGATGAGTTATCGCAATCATGTAACCATTCAGCTCAGTTCAAGAAGAGCACGATATACTGCTGCTTCCCGGGAAGCCACGCTTTCCAGTTTGTCCTGCAGGGCGGAAAAATCAATCTGCACACCATCCTTTTTACGAATGGCCTTAACCAGAAGCAAAGCAAATTCACGCCACTGATCACCAACAGCAGTGAGCATTGCAGAGGCTTCGTCATAGTCTTTTCTGCCAAGCAGCTCAGCTGCTTCCTGCAGAAACGAGGCATAAATAAAACGAAAGCCAGCGCCGCCAGTACCAATTTCCTCCTGCATCCTGACAATATGCCCAAGAAACAGTTTGGCCTGATGCACGTCTTTATTTCCAAGCCTGCCAAGATGTTTTGCCAGCCTGCGTATGGCACGTATTCCTGCAACCGGTACCGGCGTTTTGAGCATGGTTTTGGCATTTTTGCGGATTACTTTGGGGATTACTTTCTGCAAATCCAGAGCTGTCGGAATATTTTCGGGATAATAAAGGAGCCCCTTGGGTGCCATCATCCCTTTGACAAACCGCGCCTTTTGCAGATCCGCCACAGGACAACGCATGGGATGCTCAAACACCGGATCACTGATAAGAAACTCATCCCCTTCCCTGCCGTAAACAATCAGGTTATGGGCATTAAAATGAAAACGCATCTCTTCCGGAAAATAGGGCAGCCAAAAAACAGAAGTCTGTGCACCAACAATTTCACCGCGATCCAGCAGCCTGTCAAGTGCCTGCAAACCCTTTTCAGGGCTTGAAAACTTCTCCATTTTCATTCCAACCCCGAGATTGCGACGCACTCCCCTGATTATGGCTTGAGGCATGGAACGATAGGCAATAAGCGGCAGCCCCCCCAGTTTGACCAGGGGAATATAGGCAAACATCAGTGCACCGGACAAGCCGAACACCATGGACTCTGACAGTTCCAGTCCGTGGTGGCGCAGCATAAGCGACATTACACCACTTTCGCAGTGTGCTGCATGATCATGTAAAAAATCCCTGTTATCAGCCATGTTCGTTCTCTGCCGGCAATGAGCACAGTGCCTGCCTGCTTATTCCCAAAGCCTCAGCGTAGCGAGCCAACAGCACAGGACGCAAAGAGGCAAAAACTGATGGTTTAAAATGACGTTTAATCCGCCATTTAAAAAAACCTGTTGCCTGAGCCAGAGTCTGCAGATCCATTCTGCGGGCATACATATGATAATAAAGCGGAGCAGCCCGGCCAGCGTCCACCTCTTTTCGGGCAAGAGCAGCCTGGCGCTCAAACTCAGCAAGAGCAAGTTTTGTTGCAGCCTCTTCCACCTCCCAGCCACTTGAGGCAACACGGGTATATTTGCCATCCCCGCCAGTGGCATAAATCGCTTTCTTGTTATTGGCATAGGTGGAAATATTTTGCTGGGGGACCTTGCTGCTTTCCATCAGACCACCGTTAGATGCATGAATGCTGTAGAAAACCGGCCGCTTTCCGGAATGTAACAGAGCAGGCTTTCCCCTCTGTGTAGTCTGCCGGAATGAAATAACTCTTCCAGAATGATATACATTGAGGCAGAACCGGTATTACCTTTGCTGGGCAGGTTGGTAAACCATCTGTCCTGCGGGATGGCACAACCTGCTGCCCTCATCCCGGCGGCCACTTTATCACGGAAAAATTCTGAAGAATAATGGGGTAAAAACCAGTCAATGTTTGCAGGATTAAGCAAACCCGCTGTGACAAATTCTTCCAAAGGGCGGATAACTGAATAGTCAATAATTTTTTCATTAAGCAATTTAACATCCTGCTTAATGGTAAAAATGGATTCATCCAACCATTGCCCGGGCATAAAATCACGCCAGCCTTTAAGGGTACCATCACCTGTTTTTTCTGCTCCCGCATACATACAGGGTTCCATTTCTCCGGCATAGGACTTCTGGACAATCCAGTCAATTCGAAGAGAACTCCCCTCACTGTTTTGCTGATCCCCCAGCCAGACAGCTCCAGCCCCGTCGCTGAGCATCCAGCGGAGAAAATCCTTGGAAAAGGCAAGTTCCGGCAATCTGGCATCTGTTTCCTGAGCTGCCTCAACCTCTCCAGAAAAATTATGTCCGCGCAGCAATGACGATACATTTTCAGAACCCGTGGCCACCACATTACGGCTCTCTCCCGCACGCACAGAGAGAAAGCCATATTTAAGCGCCATAATCCCGGAAACGCAGATACCAGACAACGCGGCCACCTCGCAGGGCGGCAGCCCAAGCTCTCCATGTACCATAACCCCGTGATTGGGCATAAGCTGATCCGGCAGCGTTGTGCCACAGGCCAGCACATCGATTGTATCAAGAGGACATCCCTGCCTGCCAAGAAGACGGACAGCCTCAGCAGTCAGCTGGGCATTACTGTGGCTGGCTTTGCCGGTCTGCGGATCAATGGCATAATAACGGGAAACTATACCATTACTGCGAAGAATAACCTTGCGCGCCCGCGAAGGACGTCTACCTGCCAGGCCGAGAACTGTTTCCATGTCCTCATTTGCCACTGGTCTGTTGGGAAGAAATGCAGCTATATTTTTTATGTATACCCTGGGCATCATTGGTCAAAAAATCTATCTGCCCGAAGGCTGTTCATAATAACTAACGGCCTTTGCAAGTGCCTTTTTACGAAAAGGGGCAAGCAATCTGCGAACCAGCATATTCAGTGGCACGACAGTAAGAACCAGACAAAGCAGAAACACCGCATAAATGGTTATAACAATATTGCGTCCACGTGAATTTTGCGACCCGGCCTTTTTAATGATTTTACTCCAGATCAGAAAACTGCGATGGGCAATATGCTCAGTTACAATCAACTTGCCATTCACATTGACCGCTCCAAGACCTGCAAGCAGAGGAGCATTTCCCTTTTCCTTGTCGGCAGCAAGCGCCTCGGCAAGCCGTTGACCAAAACGGTCAACCCGCTGAATTTCCTCATCCGCAACGCCTGCTTTGGGAAAAAACCAAAAACTATCTTTTTTACCGGTCAACATCCAACGAGGTGTGGTGACAAACGTATAAAGAGATTTTCCCTGGTCTGTCAACACCACATTATCAAGTAGCCGTGCATCAAGTCCGGCCAGCAATGACTTCATCTTTTCCTGAGCAATCAGCCACATATCCCGACAGCCAATCACAGTAACCACAGGAGTCCCCTTAAAAAGCTCCCTTGCCTGATCACTTTTCAAAAAACCGACAACCGGGATAGACGGAGAAAGAAACCAGACTGTATAGCCAAGAACAATCAGATCATATTTTTTAGACAAATCGGAAGGATGAACCGCACAGCCATCTAGAAAAACAGATTCAGGAAACACATTAAAAAACCGGTAAAAAGGCCATGGATATGGATAGGATTCAACAGGAATTATCTTACAAACATCGCACTCAATATTACTGGATTCAATCCCAGCTTCCAAACGAGCAAGAATATTTTGCAACTGCCCACTCTGCGAATAGTAAAGTACCAAGACCCTTTTCATATATCTCTCACCAAACTCGATTAAAACGAAAAGATACTTTACCCAATCTTTATATATATTTCAGCAGTCTTTTTATGCGTTTTTTAAGCAACAAAAACATTGAGCAAAAACAACTGAAAAACAGGCCGTTTCTGAATGACTACCATTCAAAATATTAGAAGACTACACTCGAGAAAAAAGACATGTGTCAATATGAAAAAGTGTTTATCGCCAAACGCTCGGCATTAAACCTGATAACATGAAAAGAAATGGACAGAAAACTAGAAAGGCGCAAAACAGTATCATGCTTAACAGGGAACCATCAAGCATGATACTGTAGGCAGGTAATATGGTTATTTCAATTTCACTTCATTACACAATAACCATTAAATATGGTACCTCTTCTTAATATGCCACTCCAAGAGCTTTGAGTGTTTCAATGGTCAACTGACCTGTAGGCATACCGTTTTTACGCTGAAAGGCTCGAACAGCAGCCTTGGTAGCGCCACCATAGACACCGTCAATGGTTCCAGGATTGTACCCTGCAGCCTGTAATTTACGCTGTAATTCGGAGATGAGATCAAGATTAAAGTTAATCTCGCAGAGAATGGGTACCCATTCCATGTGCTCTTCAGAAACTTTAACCCGCTTGGTAACAGTCTGGTACTGTGCAGGGCTTGAGATGGTCTTCTGTGTTGGCTGGACAACCAGTTTGCTGATCTTGATTGTTTTGTATTTTGCAGGCAACTCAACAGTTTTAACTGAAAGAGCGCTTGCAACAACCTGCTTGGTGTAGCTTCCCGTTTTTGGAGAAATTTCCCGCAGACATATTTGATTTCCTGTACGGGACTCTTTGCTCATGGATTTATCATGAATTTCATGCCAATGGAATGTTGCATCACCATCCAGAACTCTTTTGGTTATGGTGCTGTACTCTGCAGGAATAGCAATACGTTTTTCCTGAGCAGGGGAAACAAGGGTGCGTACTTTAACAGTCTTGTAGACTGCAGGAATTTCAACTCTTTTAGTTGTTGCTGGTGTGTCTACAACCCTGCGGGTCACTGTTTTGTATTTTGCAGGAATGTTGACAAGGCAAACAATCTCACCAGTGGAATTATCAACACGCTCAACCGGTTTTGTGCCTTTTTTCCATACAGTTGTTGCCGGTTCTACCAGTATCTTTTCAGAAACTGTTTTATAGGTTTCAGGAACATTAACCAGCTTGTATGAGGCTTCTTTTACTAAGATTTTTTTCTCAACAGTGTCATATTTTGCAGGAATAATTTCCACTCGTTCAGATGCTTCTTTGACGAGTACTTTTTCAGTCACATTTTTGTATTTTGGTACAATAACATGTTCGTGAAAACACATGCCTGGAGTTGCAGCGTCAATATCAATTCCGTCTGCTTTTGCGGCATTCAATAAAGCGTCACTGACTGGTCTGGCACCAGATTTGAGGCTTGTTGCCCAGTACAGTCTGCCGTCACTGATCTGGTACGTTACTTTTTCAGTTGAATAAGAACCAGGCACAGCAACGAGTCTGGATGAAGCTTCTTCAACCAAAACTTTTTCCTCATCCCAGCCATATTCTCCAGGAAGGAGTTCTATTTTCTCTCCAGCAGCTTTTTTCAACATTTTGACAGTTTCAGTCTCAAATCTGGCCGGAATCAGAACACGGGTATAACATTCGCCGGGTTGTGCCGGAGGCAGTAATGAGTTTCCATCTGCAGCAACAGCCTGAGCTGTTTCTTCAGTACCAGCTGCTGTTGCATTCATTTGAAAGGCTCCAAATGTAAACGCGCCAATCAAAGGTAATACAAATAACGTTTTGCGCTTCATCATTTTTTCTCCTTGTTTGAAAAACAAATTAGGCGTTATCCATGCTTTCATTACTTCTCATTGAAGAATGAAAATAAATAAGCAGGGATTGATTATAAAACAACTTGAACGCTAACTTGGTAAATAAACGGTAAATTTTAAGGGTCATGCACGTTATTTCGGTTTACAGGACTATTTTTTTAATAATGTCCATGCAGAACGCGTGAATGTCGTTACAGGAGAAGGGCTTTCGCTCTTCATTTTATTTGATGAAACGTATAGATAATTTAGTGCAACAAAAGTTTTTGAAGGGAATTCCGTTTTTTTTCTAAAAAAACCAAGGAATGAACCTTTTTGATCTTTCCATATAGAGGACATATTCCTGACCAAAGAATTGAATATTTTCTTTTTCCTCAACCCTGGCAGCCGCAAAAAGAAAAAACGTTATGCAGAGAGTAATCGTTCCGGTCAGCCAGGTGGGGTGCTTGCAAAATGCTCCCCAGCCAAGAAAGAGCAAGGAACTGTACATAGGATGGCGGACATATCTGTAGAGCCCTTTATCAACGACATGAACAGTATTTTCAAAAGAGAAATTTTCCGGCATTGTTTTACGTTTTTGTTGACCACCATGCCGTTTGAGCAGAAGGAGTGAGGCAATAATATAATACACAGAGAATGCCAGCAGCATCCAGGAAAAGAGATGCAGAGGAGAAAAGGGATCAGTAAACCAGAAGGGGTAGTTAAGGAGTATGATCGCCAGGATCCCCTCAAAAACGAAAAAACGGTAAAAACCGTGAACCCCGGGATTTTTCAAAGGTTTGCGGGAAAGAACCAGCAGGCATGCTGAGCCGAGTAAAAAAAGTACAAGTCTTGTCATGGCAGGTTCACAACACTATCTGCTGCTTGAAATCCTCTGTACCGAGGATGAGTTTAAGGGTACTGAATGAACCCAAGATTGTGCCGATAATTCCCGGCGCCATTACATTTTGTCCGGCAAGATAAAGCCCTTTAACTGCCGTCCGGTTCAGCAGAGCAGTACCAAGAATTTGACTGGAAGAACGCTGCACGCCATAGGCACTGCCCCCGGGGCTGTTTACCCAGTCGCGAATCGTCAGCGGGGTGTAGGCATCAAGCAGTTGCAGACCATGAAGCTGGCCAAACAGCTCTTCTGCTTCCTCAAGTAAATCTTCTGCCAGTTCCTTTTTAGCTCTTCTGTAGGCTGAACCTCTTTTGCCGGTAATGGTGTTTGCCCAGGGAATCCAGAGTTTGTCACGGCCTGATGTCAGCAGAGAAAAAACATTTTTTGTTGGATCTGCGCTTTGCCGGATCTGGTAATAGCGGAGATCCTGCATGTTGCCGGCCTGATCTGTGTCGATTTTAAAGATATTGTACGGGATTTCAGGATGTTTTGTGCTGTCCACAGCTGCATGGACAGAAAAAATGCCATGGGTATTAACAAGCCCGCTGATGCGTTTTTGATATGATGGTTTTACAGATCCCTCAGGCAGCATTGCAAGCATTACCTGTGGATGCACTGCGCCAATCACAAGTGTTGCAGCAAGAGTTTCCCCTGATTTCAACTGTATACCCGTTACTGTTCTTGTCTCCACCAAAACATCTGCTACCTCTTGAGACAAAAGAATCCTGCCCCCCAGATCCTGCAGACGGCGGGCAAAAACATCGGCCAGATCAGCCCCATTGCCCTGCAGTCTGTATGATGAAGAGACATACGAGCCAAGGGCCATATTAT
>JAUTBV010119554.1:0-13235 GCA_032361325.1 Lepetodrilus fucensis
GCCATGCGAACCCTATAATCAATGTATGGAGTAATGAGCGCTCTACGCACTGCATCCACATGGTGTCATAGTTCAACATGAGACAGACATGCAGTGTTTGGAATGAAGTTGACTGGTTTAATTTCCTCATTAGTAATACGCAATGACACATTTTACGTAGCAACTTTGCGGACATATCCGTGGATGTAGCATGTCCCTGCCAATATAGCACATATATATTCCTACAATTTACCTTTGTTATGTTACTATGTTAGTAATCCAAAACAACTCACTCGAAGGGAAGAGGAAATTTGCTGATACTCAACCCTAATTCAAAGAATTGCGTAATGGTATATTTAAATAGAGTTTTGATACGCAAATCATCCATTTTACTTGGGTTTTTGGAAATTTTAATTGGGTATTTTACGCAAATATGCAGCTTATCTAGATAGAGCTCTGCGACCAGCATAATATTAATAACCATATCACAGAAGTTTTGTTGAAAGACCAGGAGCTTTCAAAGCTGCTAGTCCTTCTGACGGTGACCAACAAGTATTTTTGAGATTTTTTTAACACTGATTGACATGATTTCAACAAATGGTGCCCAAACAGGGGTAAATTGTTTATACTTTTTTTAGAAAACATGCCAATCAAAATTCAAATAGTAGTGTAGAGATACATTTAAAAGCATCTGATGATAGCAATATTTATTAATTGAATAATTTTACTTTCAATATGCACCGGTAAGTGATAAACTTGCTCCCCAAATTATTTTTTAAAAGTTAATTTTACTTCATGTTCAACAAATATTCATTTCAGCGCAGTGTCAGAATGGTGGTCACCAATGTCAAAAGGGTAGATGTAATTAATTATGAAAAAATAAATCCACATAATTTCTAGATAGTGAATAAAAACACCAATAATTTACATACAGTACCAGTTGGTATACCATGGTAAAGTTAGAAATAGTAATTCTTATATTTTTTTATACTAAATTAAAAAACAAATGTAGTTACAAATATTTAATTTAAATGGGACTACAATTGAATGTTTAATTTGTGTAAACACAAAGCAGCGATAGAAACTAACTTTAAAACTTACTAGCCCAAATAGTGATACAAATGTACAAATAACAATTGTTATGAATTTCTACTACTAGTCCTTAGGATACCTTTAGTATTGGGTGAAATGGCCCAGGCTAGAGAACTTGTGTTAATTTCGATCCCTGCAAAGAAGTGATGATATTGCAACATGTGATTAAATAAAATAAATGGGTGGCAGATGTTTCGCCCTTATTTGTTGCATCCCCAGTCATTTCACCCCCACCTGTACCTTTCCACCGCTACCTAAATTTTCAGACCTACGTTTTCGCTCCTAACAATATTTTATGTATTCTTGACTTTTGTCATAATTTAGCAAATGGCCATATTGTCATCGGGTAAATAAGAATATGACGTCACACGAACATAGGTTACACTTGAAAAAAGTATGACACGAATACAGGTAACACTTGCAAACTAAATATTGGTGGGCGTGATATGGTCATGGGCAGGGGGTATAATGACTTGGGGCGTAATGACAACCTTTAGGGGTGAAACATCACACATCCCATTAAATTTACTCCAAAATGGCACTTGACCACAGTTTGTTAATGTTTACAAAGGGGAATAAATTATGTTAGTTTGAGTGGAGGTACACAATGTTTTGCTTGTATTCACATTGCATACTGTTAAAATCTCAATTTTCGAACACAAAAAAAAATAATATAATAATATATATACATGTACAACTAAAACAAGGTATTTCCATGTCTTTGTGGGGAATTGCGTGAACATGGTTTCTTTCAAAATATTTCTCTGTAATATATGCATCTAGGTAGAAGTTCCCACTCACCCGGCAGCTTGATCCATTTCTCCTACTGAAGGTATACTAGGGTCTAGTAGAAATTTAATGTTTTGTTATTTATGTCACTTTTTCTTTTGGGTGTGTGTGGGTGGGGGGGGGGTTACATCTCAACATTAACTACTTCCATCCCTGTACATATAAATACTGTAAATCACGAAATTTAATGCGTATCTAATTTAATGCGACACCAATAAAATGCGAACGGTCATGTCTCCATACATGTTTTTCACCAGTACTTAATGCGCAGCAATTAAATGCGACAATACATCGGTCGCATTTTTCGCATTAATATTCTGCTCGCATTAATTTCATGATTTACGGTATATGAGCAATAAAAATAACAAATGTATTGGTAAAGTAGTAAAGTCACACTATAGTTGCCCCACCTTTAACATTCTTTCGAGGTAAGGAACTAGTGTAGTAATAACTATAATTTTCATCCTGTTCCCGAGATTACGAAACTTTTCTGAGTACGATTCCATGCTCAACTCGAGAGTTTTGTTCATAAAACGTCTTATCCTACCTTTCATATCAGTTCCTTTTCTTTTTACAGATAGTACAAATTTCCATATACCCAGCCTGGGAGGTTTACAAATAATTCACTTATTACCTGCTGCTATAACAACGGCATAATGTCTTTACATAGGAGTCGAGGGCAGACATCACAATGATATTGCGCTGTGTGCAAAGTACAGCCAAAATAGCCTACAACTTTTTTAGGCAGACAAATGTTTTGATTGAATTTAGACATAATGTTCATGTACAGTAACATGACGGTAGGATAAATTCTTTGTCAACTCGTCCCTTGGGGTATATGGAATGATGTACCCCGCTTGAGAGCCCTTGTACCCCTCACCTAACGGCTTGGGGTACAAGGGCTCTCAAGCGAGGTACATCGTTCCATATACCCCTCGTGACGAGTTGACAACTTATAATGTAAATTCTGAGCTTGAGCATGAAATCATACTCCGAAAGTTTTGTAATCTCAGGGTCTGTTCCCTCTGTAGAGGACAGACACTGATGAAGGTATTCATTCTACCGCCCTCCTTACTTAAGACTGTGCAAGCAACATTTCTTGAACAGCAAGATGGTATAATATGATCAATAACGCAGTCGGCTTCAATGGCTGGTTGTAATGTCTGACAGGGTCTCACGGCCAATTACAATTTACATTTAGCAGTTTCCATTCCTAGACACTTTGCAGGCTAGCAGCGTATTGAACACGTAGGAAACTATTGGATCCAGGCCTGGGAAAAAATCCATACACATTTGGCTGTGAGATTTATTGATTTCTTCGGAGAAGCAGACGTCTTTCATTGCATGCGGCAGGTTCGGTTAGCCGTGTGTGAAAGCTACACTAATTTGCGACATGCCCTCAAAGGGGAAGATAATCACGTTACTAGTGTTGTAGATGGAACTCGTTAGTGCCGTAGGTGTGCTCGTTAATAGGAGGTCAAGTGAGGTGACCTTATAGATGAGAAATTTAATGTTCATATTTGCCTTAATTAGGTGGGAATATTCTTTTTACCCTTTTTTTAATTCCATGAAATTCTATTCTATCTTTTTATTTAATTTGGGGTTAGATCTCCATAGGCCCAATGTTAATGGAGGTAAAATCTATAATTTGCAGGGGATCCCACAGATACCTTTAACATTGCAGACACTGTCAGGTTTATTACATTTTGACAACTCTCCCCCTGACAAATATTATTTACATTTTTATATCAATTCCCCTTGACAAATATGATTGTTTCCTTCTGTTTTTTTATTCACTATCTAGAAATATTTAGTTTTTTTCTTAATTAATTACATCTACCCTTTGCTGAATTTAAAATTTGTTGATCATGAAGTGAATTATATTTCTTTACACTGCGGTTAAATCGACCACTGTGATAGTTTTAGTTTTTTGGTAACACTTTTAAAAAAAGGCTGCAACCTGAGGTCACTGGTGGGAACTACTTTGTTTTGATCATGGCATTATTTTCCAAAAGTTGATTTGGGATGCAAGTTTACCACTTTAGAAATATTGCATGTTAAATCCGTATTTGAAATTCTGCAATGTTAAACTTAAAGGTTTCTATGGGACCCCCTGCAAATCACAAATTTGACCACCATTAACATTGGGCCTATGAAGAATGACCACTTTGGGTACCCCCCTTATTATTTTCTGAATTTCTAACGCTGATAAATTATTAAATTAACTCTCACTCTCTGCTGAAGGCAACCGGAGATGCCATAAATAGCAGTATTTGTGCCTAATCCAGCAGGGAGAGGGTTAATAGATATTGCTGTCATCAAGTGGCTTTAAATTTATCTCGAATTTGAATTTCTATTGACCAATTAGAGTTGTCTTATTTTTAGGTTTTAAATACCTATACCGGTAAACTATATTGTTAAATATCTGAACGTTGTTTATTTTCTTTCAGGAAATCCCACAAAGTCTGTGGTATCTGTCGGTCACACTTCATCGACGTAGACGATTCCTGCTAGAACTTATTCAACGAGAGGTGGAAGGTGAACGAGAAAAGCGTTTACCCAAAGTTGGAGGTCAGTAAACTGGATAAGAAGTAAATTATTCAAATAAAAACAACACACATTGTGACATGTACTAGTATGTCTAGTAGATGTTTTCTAAATTATATATCTGAACATGCTAAATATTTGGTCCTTGTGAAAGATGGAGGCATGTATTTTTGTTGATTGAAACTAATGAGTTGTAGACAGTAGACAGCACTGTCAAAATGACTGTCCCCAGACAACAAATAAAACCTTTTAATAAGAAAAAAAGACTGATAAATTGATATTTCGGACATGTGAAAGGGAACGCCATGTTGCCTTATCGGATAGTCAAGATCAAAAGTTAACTGTAGTTCTTGGGTATTCTGTCACATTTAGCTCTCTCATCCATTAAAAGATCATAACGCTTTCTTTGCCGATTATGATCTTTGCAAAAAGAGCCCTATCTCTTAGCGGATAAGAGAGCTTTGTGAAAGGATACCCTGGAAAGTAAATATATTATCATATTTTCTCTTTTCTTCTCTGTACAGAGAGCTTGCTGTCTCGATACCTGTCCAGTCATCAATTCACAGAATTCTATCTGGATTCCATGTTCAAATATGGCGACGACAATCGGCTACCTAGGGAGGTGAGACGGTCATCATTGCACAATTATTGTCAGATAACCAATAATTGGGTCTGGGGAATAAACCATGGGTCCAGATCCGGGGAATAAATCATGCTGATATTTTCTAGACATTTCTGACTTGAACAAGAAAATATCCCCAAATCCATTAATTTTTATAGCTAGCTTGAATATTTTTCACCGGTCTAAGAAAAAGGTTGCATATTGCCATATCTATTTCAATCTAAATTTTTCATCAAGATTAAGATTTATTTCCAACTGTTACTCATAGTTGTTCCATGATAAAATGTGAAGATTTCTTTCTAATCTTTCGTCAAAAGTGTTGAAGGATTATTTATTTTTAATTGTCTGTCGCATTTGTTCCAGAAAAAAATCTATGTTTATTTATATCTATTTTTTTTAAACAAAGAAAACAAAAGAGAACAAAATATTTAGCACTGTACTTCTAATTTTTTCGTGGCAGTTGTTCAAGTGCCCCAACGTGCGGCTGCTGTCGTTGAAGTACAACAGTCTGGACCGCATCCCGGCGGAGATCGGGCGCATGCGCAGTCTGGAATATCTGGCACTGACTAATAACAAGCTGCAGGTGCACTCCCTGCCACCCACGCTCATCTTCTGCAAGAACCTCAAGACACTTCTCCTGGACAACAACCTTCTGGATGCACTACCGGGCTTCCTGCTGCAGATGCCGTCGATACAGACCGTCCATCGCCACGGCAACCACAACTACTTCAAGGCCACGTTCATGTGGTACCACACGGACGTCAATTACAGGATTATTCCCGTGGCCGGAACCAACGGCTGCAACGTGTACCGCAACTACGAGCGTCTGCAGTTCTGGGCGGCCAAGGCCGTCATCAGTTCCAAGAAGGACTTCTTCAGTGACAATTCAGTTGCGCCTGTGTTGAAGGACTACATCTCGGATATATACGAGTTTTTTCACATCTGTAACCACTGCAACAAGGCTCAAATCGGACATTTGCAAGGTGAGGTCAATTTGGTGTGTGTTTTTTGTGTGTGTATGGGTGAAATATTCCTGCTGCGATGTTTGGACGCATGAATATTCTACTACGCATCCTCCTGGACGCACTTTATTAAAAATAAATTTGACAACTGGAGATTCATTTTATCGTATTTCTAAAATCACAGCGACTGGAATAATATAATAACATCAAATAACGGTCATATACTCTAGTTACTGCTGTTTGCAATCGTCAAATAAAACTTCATTTTACTTACGTACAAAGGGGAGTAACTCTAATTCTTCTGAGTGTACGTGAAATGCATGGGACTCCCTTATTCTAACTCGGGACGCAAAAAGTATATCTCTCCATGCGTCCCTGGGACTCGTTAAAATTGAAACCAAAGTGAAAGAGAGAGAAAGAGAGAGAGAATGAGGAGATTGTGAGAGAGAGGGGGGACGGAAAGCTGAGGGTGTGAGGGGAGAGAGAAGGAGTTGGACATGGTTAGAGAAGTGAGGGAGCAGAGATTGAAAGAGTGCCTGATCAATAGACAGCATGTACACATCTACCTCCGCCTGTTCCAGGGTTCAAAGTGATAACGTTCAAGAACCCGTACCTGGGCAACACGTGCGTGCCGTTCCAGCACTGGGCGTGTTCGCGGGAGTGCGCGGAGAGGTTGGAGGTGCCGGCGCGGCAGGAGCAGATCGCCGCGGCGCAGGAGCTGGACCGCCACTACGACCAGTACGTCCTGGAGTGCCACAGGAAGTTCCACAGCAAGCGCTCGCACCACCCGGTCCTGTCCTGCAGCTCGGGGTCGCTGTCCGACGTCACCGTCGTCGCTACCGACGACGAAAAGAAGATGGCCGACAGCGTGGAGGTCAGCACGACCTCTCTGGCAGAGGACACCACAAAGTGTCAGTGTTCGGTTTCCTGATGGACGGAGAGGTTGGCAAGAGGTCGTGGCCTCTGTGAGGTCGCGAGAGGTCACTGAGAGGTCGAGGATGATATTATGAATGACTGAACCTTTGGTACTTACAGGGCAAGACGTGTTGCAATATATTTTGTGTTTTAGTGTCAGTGTTGATTGGACGATGATGAAATGAAAGAAATGTGTGAAAAGGAATGTTCCACGATTTTATGTCTAACCCTCTCCCTGCTGGATTAGGCACAGGTACAGCCTTTTAAGGTATCTAGTTACCTTCAGCATGGAGAGGGTTAAATTGATAGATGTTATTGGTTATGTGAAAGTTGCAAAACGAAAAAATGGAAAAAAATACAATGGGAGGAATATTCTGCATAGTATGCCTTTGAATTCAAAACAAAGCATGTTGAAATATTTAGTGTTAGTTATAAGTACGACATGAAATGACAGTGACAAAAGAAAAGAAACAGGAAAAAGAATATTTTGCAATGTATGGTGTTGAAATATAAAGTGTTACTGTTAGTTAGCAGTATGACATGAAATGACAGTGACAAAAGATGATAAAAATCACCATGAAAATCATTATTCTGAGATTGTATGCATTTGATATAAGATCAAGGCATGTTGCAATATTTAGTGTGGTTTTTTTTTTGGTTATCGATATGACAATGGAAATGTGTTTGTTTGTTTACGTAAGCAAGAGATAGGACAGCGTAGGACAAGTTAATGTTTTTTAATTATTTATTTCGACATAAAAGAAATTAGCAAATAGTATATCATGTATATTCAGGTAAGATGTAATGTACACATAAGCATATGAGTAAATAATTCTGTTAGCAACATTATGCAATAAATAAATATACAGCATTTACATTTATATTACTAGTATGTAGTGTTTGCTTTCGACTGCATTTTATTAATAAGTGGACTTGTTATTAAATACGAATATTTAGGGATTATGTATTAATTTTGTTTAATATTATTTCTGTCCTTCTTCATCAATAGATTAG
Organism: Lepetodrilus fucensis; assembly: GCA_032361325.1. Lineage (NCBI taxonomy): Eukaryota > Metazoa > Mollusca > Gastropoda > Lepetellida > Lepetodrilidae > Lepetodrilus > Lepetodrilus fucensis. The sequence continues at coordinate 7,921 of JAUTBV010119554.1, forward strand.
ATGGCATCAAACCAAGGATATTTGTCTACCTCGATATCAACATGTAATGTATGACAATCAGAATGCTCACCAACTTAACCATACTTCATTACAACAATATTACGTTTACAAAGTTAGCAAAACTACCACATGAGCTACGGAACCCATTGATATGTCGTAATATTTATCATGCTTTTGTCTTCTTTAGTTTGCAATCTCATTCTCCAGCGTCTGCTGACAGTTTTGTTACATGACACTATGGAGTAATCTCCCTTTGTTCTTGTATCTTTGTACTTTGTAATGTTAACCCTCTCCATGCTGAAGGCAACTGGAGATGCCCCTACGAGCTGTAATCCAGCAGGGAGAGGGTTAAACATGACAACTGCCAGAAAGTTAACTCACAAATATCGTATTGAATAATAGTACGATCAAACAGAATGTGGAAAAAATGTGTCATTGTTACATTTGTATATTATATCATGTGGTATTATATACTATCGAATAACGTACAATCAAACATTGGAAAAATAGTGTCCATGACATTTGTATGTTTATCATCTGGTGTTATCCGCTGTGACTTAAAGCAACAAATTATTCACTCATAATGGTTTGTTTATGTGATATGAGTAAAATGATCTTGAAATAAGATCGAAATGTCAACATACTAAGAACTGTGGTAAGAATGTTTTGTGATGTTGCAAGAATGACGAGATCAATAGAATCAGCGTAGCTTTGATAATGGCCGGGGTTTTCAAGACTGATTCTGAGTTTGAATCCCACTAGATGGCCCTGTATACAGTGACCAGTGGATTAACTACTGCTGGTGCATGGTAGTGTCCATCTGCATAATATGCCGAGTCAGCACAGCTACCGTAAATACCCTAATAATTCAAACAGGGGAAAATAATAAAAAAAATTAGCTGTTTGGATTATTAGAAAAATACAATAAAATTAAATTATCTATATAATTAGGGACGTCTAAATTAATGTACAAAATATGGTTATAAATGAAATGATAAATAAATGAAGGATGTAAAAAAAATATAAATATTTTTTTTAAATTGTTTTTAAATATGTGAAAAATGTGAATAATTAAAACATTGCGATTTAAAAAGTTGGTCTTGTTAATATTTTTAGGGTCAGACATTTTTTATTTTAGGGATTAATTTGAGTGTTCAAACTATTGAAGGGTTCGAATTATTAGGGTAATTATGGTACTGTATTAGAAAATTAATTGTTCATGAAACTATCTACCGTATATGAACTCCGTTTGAGCCATGGTAGTATTGTCAATAATCCATCTTATCTGTCCCTAGCTCTATCTGTGATAGACTTTCCTGTCGTAATTAGATCTGATATAATGGTTATTAACACTTTCCAGTAGAAATATGCTAGTGTATCATTTCTTGAAGATCTCAGTTCCACTATGCGACCATAGCGCTCTCGTAAGTCTCTCGTAAGTCTCTCGTAAGTCTCTCGTAAGTGGCCGATTGCCATGTACAATAGATCTCTATAAGAGTGCTGAGGTCTCGTAGTCGATATGAGAGTTTCGTGAAATGATGAACATACATGCTTGATTTTTAAATATGAAAAAAGCCTTGATGCCAATAAGATTCTGTTCTTGTACAGTTCTATAAGCAATGTAAGCTAGGAAATCACATTTCATATTTATTAAAATTTTGGGGAAATTTCCCAAAATACCTATCAAAATAATCTCGCACATAATTTTGTGCACAATATCTTGAGCTTTTAAAGTCCTACTCCTAGCATTAGAAATACATAGCTATATGTATGTGATGATCATTGGTACAGTATTTATTTTACCATTTCCATATTTTACCATTTCTGATATTTTGTTTATTTCCGCAATTTGATATTTAATCTGCAAATATTAATGTTTAAAAAATGTTGCATTTACTTTAATTTGCAGTTTGTTGATGAGATTCTGCTATGTCAGGTTTTTCATTGTTAGATTTTCACAGAAATTAATACAATGTACATGTACATACTGATTGGGCATTGGATGGTATCTGGATATCACAGAAATTTAAATTCATGTTGTTTAATAGCTATTTGTATATGCCTCAGTCACCCAGTATTATCAGGTCTACATCTAAATAAAATAGCCCATTCGATTTCTCATACATTATTCATTGTCAAATTAGAAAATGTAATTTTGTCCGTGTGTGATTTTCTTTCAGAACAGATTTCAGAATTTCATTTAACTTTTTAGAATCGTATAAAATGGATCATTTTCTTAAAATTTATGGTGTACTCTTACTTTTTACTATTTTATAGTAACTGAGTTTTAAATTAGGTTAAAAAATATGTATAATGCAAGATTATTATTTTAAAATTGAGTTTTGGAACAACCGTGAGGTCATACAGTTTTATAAAGTGACTATAACCTCCAATCATTGTAATGTTTAGTTTCAATAAGACTTTATAAGTTCTTTATTATTTTTAATTCATACCGTAACCATTTCATCTCAGTTCCTGTCCGACATCATTTTTTATTTTTTTTGCAAGTTTAAGCTACCGGTACATTTTTTTAACAGATACAATATTACTTCACATTGGCATTTGTGCATTTTAACCGAATGACTGACGCATGTTTTGGTATCCACTAGAACCAAATATGCTAACCTAAAAAGATTTGGGGATGGAAATATTTTTCGGTTGGGGAAGAAAATATTTTTGTGCTCAAAGTATCACAGTGTTACTTAGATTTAATGTACATTATGAAGCTGTAATGTTTGCCATCATTGACATTTGTAAATATGTATGTACAGATATATTGTGCGCTTATTATATAGTTGTTATTTGTAATTTGTACCATCTTTATACATTAAAGTGCCAATTCATGATGGATTTGTACAGTATTATTGAATGTTGCTGGTCACGTTACAAACTGATGATTATGTGAAATAGTGAAATTCACTCATATTTCTCCATGAAATAGTGAAAGTCATGATTTAATGCTCCATCTATATATTTTCAATGAAAATATACCATGTATATAAAATATAATTATTCACATTCTTGGTTATATATTATAAGCAAATCCTGAAGATTGTAATTCATGTATCATCTATGCCGTTTCCACTGGTAAATCAAAGTGTATGTAGATATGTTTGGATTTTATCCCATTTAACTCTCTCCATGCTCAAGGCAACACAAAGTGCTCTAAAGAGCAGTACCTGTGTCTTAATTCAGCAGGGAGGGGGTTAACAAGTCGTATTTTCTAGTTGTTTTGTGGAACATGATTCTGGGGCCATGTTTACAAAACTATTGGGTGGGTGGTCACTGGTATCGCAGTGGTAGAACATTTGGACTTCAGAGCCAAAGGTTCCCGAGTTCAAATCCCGCCCCAGGGATGTTTGCGAAAGTTGCATTTCTGATGTGATATTGATAGGATGCGCTATCTGTAGAGTGGCAAAAATGCAGATTTTGTCCTTAGTTTGTCAGTGCTCGTAGGTTTACATGTTTACTGCAACATTCAACGCTACAGATGTTGCGGGTTTCCTCCTGCTCCAACCTGACAAGTCGTGATGTAAGTAAAAGAATGTTGAAATTGACTCTAAACCCCAGTTTTAATTTTTTATTTCATTTTCTTTTAAACCAGGTTATTGTATATGTAATGAAAGAAAATCGTAAAATTTCTGAATCGTCAAAATTTCGAACAATTTTGTTGGGAACATGGCCCCAGGTTTTACTCGTAATCTTCAAAAGATTCTACGAGACATTCTATATCATGTTCCTGAAAATTAACCCAACAGTGCTTACTATCTCTCCCCTTCCCTGTTAACAAAGGAGTATTTTTGTGAAAGCATTAAAACACCAATGTGTTCCGACTGCATTATTTTTAGTGCTTTATCAAGTTGTGTCACCACTACACAGCGACATTCCACTCATGTGAGAGATAGGGGGGCATTCCTTTCCACTGTCGTAACTACTGGAATCGTGTTCAGAACACGAAAGGAATACTTCGCGCACAAGCAAGATGGTAGCTAACAGTGCTCCAAGATGTATAGGGTCACTGTTCTATCCCTGTTCTGTCTGCAACACCTTGCACAGGTTCCAAACAGTGCGCTGGTTTAGTTCCTTTTCTAAATTGAGTACTCAACTGTTCTGCAGTGAAAGGAATGCCCCCCTCCCCAATGACATACACCCCAGGGCATCTTTGTGCAATGTTATTAATGATTTAATTAATCAGCTCAGTTGATGATTGGTGTATTATCTCTGGTACCAGAGTGAGTGAGTGAGTGAATATAGAGTTTAACGTCGCTACGGGAATCTTTCACCCATTTGTGACGATGGTACCAGAGGTACGATTACGGTTTAGAATACTAGTAGTGTAGAAAGGAAGTGTGCGAGGCTGTATATAAACACATACTGGGGAGTGTTCCACTAACTGCGAACATTTGAGAATTGTGCGATTCTCTCGGTAAACGTTTTGCAGATATTCGACAACTATAGTCTGGCAGGTAATGTTACAACTTTGTAGGTAACCAAATATTATTGATATTTTTTGTTGTTATTTCACTCATATGCGGGTCAGGTCGCAAATAAAAATTCTGCTTATTTAACTTATCGCCAAATAACAAATGTTTATTAAAACTTACGTATTATTAATTTAGTTCACAGAATACAGAATTTTTGTTCAGCTATCTACGTTATAGCTTTGGAACTGGTTAGGTACACATGTTTCCTAGCACCTGGCCAAATAATTATGAGCGACCTGCAATAAATAGTTATTTGGGTAAAGGTACCATACATGTGTTTGTAACATTACCTGCCAGACAAGAGTTTCATTGGACTTATAGGCTTGCTCACCACTGTTCAAGGAGTTTCTCAACTACACCCCTGGTTAGTAGTGACGGTTTGTTTGGGGATGTATTCCTCTTGATAAATGTGATCAAGAAATATATTGGCGAGATATTTGTAAAGATTTTTACTATGACTGAATGTTGAAATATTTCATTCCCGAAATATTATAGGTTGAAGCAAACATTGCTTAGTGAGTAAAGTTTGAAATGTTGTGTCTGTTGTGTTATTATTTTTTTAGCTTTCCTAATTACTGCCATCGAGGCGTCATCTCGGACACGCATTTCACAAAAGGGTGTATTGGCAAAAATTGACATATACAGTACATCACTTCTTGCTATAGTAAAAGTATTGCATAAGCTCTGATTTATGTCCAGATTACAATAAAACTCTTTCGCAGATCAAATGCCCTTGGTCTTGTCAGTACCAGCTGGTGCTCGCAGGTTTATTGCAACATTCAGCGCTACGGATGTTGCGGGTTTCCTCCTGCCCTAAACTGACAAGTCGTG
>JAUTBV010119565.1:0-13234 GCA_032361325.1 Lepetodrilus fucensis
ACGACGCGGGGACACCTTTGAGCAGCGTGTTTGAACTTTGACTTGCTGGGACCAGATCGATCTATAGATGCACACCATGCCGTGGTAGTATGGACAATGAATGATATGGCAATTTTAAAACCATGAGGAACCTGCGATCTAATTTTTTTCTCTCCATAATATTTTTGTTTCTCTATTTATTTGTATTTGTCTTTGTAGTTGCTCCGTTGACATAGTGCCGTGATTAAATTTAAATATAGGGCGTATTAATTAATGAATACATGTTGAATTAACAAAATGGCGGATACCACTTGCAATACATAAAATAATGTGCTCAATTTTCAAAAAGCCATTAGGCCTATTTCACATTTATGATCCTGAAAACATAGACCATTATGTCTACTTGGCGGATGTTAAATAGCATAATGGTCCGTGTTTCGAGGATTACTTTGATTAGCATTGACGAATTAATCAATTGCAACAAGAACGTATATCGGATTGTAATTGATATTGGAATTGAATCTATATACAGCAAACTTGCACAATGCAATCATATACACTCCATACATAATTTTAATGTGACACCAGGCAGTGTATGTTATTATATATTGGACCAGAGTGAATTCACAAACAACCTGAATACGGGCCTACATGTTCTGTAGTAAAGTAACACAACGACATCAGTTGTAGCAAATTGATGTGATCATGTCCCTCGTCATTTGATTGGTCGTTGGCTAAGCTAGCAGTCCTCCCAACACGAGCAGGTAGTGTTTGTAAATAATACGAAAACACAGCTAACCAATCACCACTAGGTTTTAAATATAGCATGTGGGCATGACGAGAAAAGGGCATGCTTGCATGGCAAGTGTAATAGGCCTATATATCTTTCTCGAAAGGCTTGACATATAAAAACAGCTTATTCTAAGTCCATTTTTTTTTATAATAATGGAGTTACGGTTATATTTATGGGTAAAATTAGACTCTTGTTCTATCTCCTCGCGAAATCTCAGCCTCAATATAGCAAAATAATTAGGCTAAAACGTGTTTTGGGCGCATAAGTTGTTCTAACTCCACAGTTTGTATAGGCCCTATATATATGATAGAACATCGATCTCCAATTATAGTTTTCAAAAGATGATGATTAAAGAAGGGTTATGGACATAGAACACTATGGAACTCACATTTTAGTGCTTCCGTTTTAGAAAAACGATCTATCTCCAAACAAAAATGTGGTTGTTTTACGAAAACTAACAGGATTTAACTTTTAGGCTTACTTTGTTTTGTACAATTTAGGTATGCCATAATCTACGTATATAGAAAATCTGACAGTTGTAAACCACCAAATTTTATTAATAAGGACATACTAAGCTTCATTCGCCAAAGCTGGTTCTCAGGCGACAATAGGTCTATCGAGTAACGTGTCTAGAATCACATACTATCTTACAATAAGCTCACACTTATTAATTACATAGTCTACAATTAAAGTCATCCTTACCATACCAAACCAAAGACATAGGTAGGCTATCATATTAATTTATTAATAGCAGGATAAACCTATTTGAGGCAACCTAAATAGTGAAAATTCAACAGTAGGTAAATTAATTAGGCCTATTCGTTTATCTAGATATAGGCTACGACTATAATCCACCCTTCATAAATGAAAGAAAAAATGTAGACAATTAAAACATATCCATAGGCAATGTTTCTAAATTACCGTACGGTAGCCTTAAGCTCTGATAGGCCTACTATTAGGCTACGTACCGTAGAAAGATTGCCTATGGATATGTTTTAATTGTCTACATTTTTACTTTCATATATAGGCCTATATATAGTTTTTAAAGGGGGTATGCCTAATTTCGTAGCTATAGTGATAATAACAAAGTACTAATTGATCATTATCTGTTCTAGCGAAGTTTAGATACAGCATGTACATGTGAACTAATTATTGTTCAGGGTCACATCAACTATGATGTGCTAAGCATATGTCTCTCTCTCTCTCTCTCTCTCTCTCTCTCTCTTTAGAACTGACAAAATGTATTCATTCGGAATCGATAGTGTGATCTTTGCATACTAAAAAAATAGTCATGTATTACCTCCCTTGGGTAGTCCTAAAATATATCCCATTAAACTATTTTGCGTTAATCAGCATTTGTTGCTAAGTTGTCAAAGCACATATCTTTTTACCGTAACATATTATACTATAAATTCAAACATTATTTTAAGTTAGAAGAGTTGATAGATTGCATCGTCTCATAAAGTATTAGTTGTTTACATTATATTCGTTTCGTTTCTGAATTCAACTTCTACATTTGAATCTTGCATCAGACACATGTTCAACAACAACTGTGAAGTCGATAAGTGGTAAGTTGAAGATTGCAAGTCTCTTACGTCAGAACTTGGTGGAAAATAAAAATAAGCACGCACAATACTTTGAGGATTATTGTTCTTTCATTTCTAAAATGTACGTGAGTATTTAACGTGCTAATACCAACACATTCCCTCCTGATCGTGACTGAGCCATACTGCGAACATACTGAACACCCGTGGACACGAAGTGACGAGTTCGGAAAAACAGAAACATACGTTCATAGAAACGGATGGAACGTTACAACTCATTCTACTCCGCGTGTGACTTTTCCTATAAACAATATTGCATAATGGCAATAGTAGTATTTGCTTACATAAACACTAAATAAAATCAAAAGTGCCACATGAGTCGCGCCGTTTTTTCTTCTTGCATGTCCGCCTTCGGTGTTTACAGTGTTGGTGATCGCCAACATTGTGAATATGAAATGAGTCCTACCACTGTTTTCTAATAAGACAAAATACTATATATCATTATCTATTAATCTTGTTTATTTGTCAATTTGACAACCCAAATATTTGCTCATTAGTGTGCTAATACAATCACAGTTGAGTTTTATTACTAATAGTAAGTAGGTTACCTCCCTTTGCTATTCTAGAAAGCCAATCTAATTAAAATTAGATACAAATGTGTGTTGACATACGCTCAACAACGATCTAACACAAAACAGCTCAGCTCGCACAGCCGTCGGAGCGACCTTTGACCTTAACTAGCTGTTGCTCAATCACAGTTTTAGTTCCTCAGTCTTGAGAGTGAAATTTTACATTACGAAGTTGCTTTCCATGAGATAATAATAGTATTTCACTATTTAGGTGATCGATAGATTAATGTGGGTCAAAGTTTGTTCTGACGCTCAGTGGTTAATATTAACTGAAATGCCGAAGTGGGTTGAAACATCTATTAGTCCTCACCAACTATCACTAGTCCTGTCAATAAATAATAAAAAAATAACTTTGAACTTATAAAGTATCACTGTGTTTATCGTTAATATTAACCCCTGCAGTTGTATTAGATCGCTGTAAGCGTATGTCAGTATATCTTGGTAGGGAAACTTAATTTGTATCTAATTTTAATTAGATTGCTAAAAGCGGACTTGCATGTACACATTTTATTAATGAATCCCACCAAATGAGAGTTTCTTAACATAAATGCATAAGAGTCCAAATTTATTTACTTGAAATATAGGGACAGTAAGCAGGGTTAATAACCAACTTTAAAATGTACGTGCCCGAATAGCGATACAAATAACAAATGCTATGAATTTCTAGTCTCCCTTAGATACCTTTAGCATTAGACTGCAAGTTGCGCCCCACAGTCATTACGTCCATACATTTTCGCCCCTACCTATATTTTGAGAAGTACACTTTTGCCCCAACCAATGTTTTAAAGGCATAATATCACAGTTGATTGACCTATATAATGGACACACAAATTTCGATCTGAGACTAATTACGCATGATTTGTTCACCCAAAAGTGTTTATTTGCTGATGTACTTGGCCCTAAGGAATGTTTTCTTCATTTTTTATGAACTTGTGCTTCACTCCATTCGCATTATTGAATACTCATCAATACCCGGTACTGATGCAGATTATATCTGTAGTAGCAATCTGAGTGGCAATGCAGTTATCATCCTTGGTATTATAGTTTTATACAGCTCTCTGCGTATACAGCCGTCTGCGTCTTGAGCAACTCTGACCGTTATCTACGCCAGTTTTTCTGAAATAAAGATTGTTCATAAAAAATAAAATCATCTTTGGTCTTGTCAGTAGCCGCCGGTGCTCATATGTTTACTGCAACATTCAGCGCTACATATGTTGCTGGTTTCATCCTGCCCAAAACTGACAACTCTTTGTATTGTGAAAGAATCTAGAAAGCTACTCTAAACCCCAATTCAAAATGTTCTTATTGATTAGGTTGTGTTGTTGCATATTGTTTCGGATTCACGCAATGGCGCGGAAATATTGAGCATGTGATATTATTAGACCACGTACTTGTTAATTGTTTTCACCTATTTTTGAGGAAATGTACTCTGATGTATAACAATAACTATAGATACCAGCAGCATTTAGATCGAAAGTATATAGGTAAAGGAAGTTATCACAGACTAAATATTGGTTGGGGCAATACTGTCATGGACTTGGGGCAGATTGACTGGGGCAGATTGACTGGGGCATAATGACTAGAGTGTACAACTTACAACACCAGATTTTGAATGAATCGTGTCAACTTATGTACCCTATTGATAAATGATTAAGCTAGAAAGGAAGAATACTGGAAACTTAAAATAATAGACAGAAACACAATGATTTAACTTTACTTTGAATGTGAGTGTCGACTGTGAGATGTGTTGTTGTTCATCTAAAAGTGCTGCTCTTTATGATAACAACTTAAATTAGTCCATTGTGTTGGCATTGCTAGCAAATATATGTATTCAAGCAAATTGGTCAAATAAAGGAGGGTCATGATCCCCACTTTTTCCCGAAAATTCTTGCCCACTTTGATAATCAGTGACCATCATAGCATATATATTTCAACTGACCATACTGATAATTTATATATTTTGTATTTTCTGCAGATATAAAGCAATCAGAATGGTTCTGACGTGTCGGTTCTACAAGAACAGGTTCCCGGAGGTGGAGGATGTGGTGATGGTGAACGTGCGGTCCATCGCGGAGATGGGGGCGTACGTACATCTGCTGGAGTACAACAACATCGAGGGTATGATCCTGCTCAGCGAGCTGTCCAGGCGGCGTATCCGCTCCATCAACAAACTGATCAGGGTCGGACGCAGCGAATGTGTGGTCGTCATTAGGGTAGACAAAGATAAAGGTGAGTCGTCATTACGTTTGGTCAGTGGGGAGGAGGTTGTGCCAGGGTTCTCCAAAACTCCGCCCACCCCCGCCAATGATACTCTGCTGGAGAATGGCAGGTTTTCATCACAACCTAAAAAAAAAATCCGAGACGCCCCGTTAACAGTAATGAAAAATATATGCCAGAAATTATTAAAATTTGTAAAGATATTAGAATAGACAAAGTAAAAGGTTTGTCCTGTTTATTTTTTAATGGTTATCATCCATCATTAACCCTCTCCCTGTTGGATTAGGCACAGCTCTTTAGGGCATCTACGGTTGCCTCCAGCATGGAGACAGTTAATACATTGCAATCATTCACGGTGACGGTTAACACTTTTGGTATTGCTCAGCATATATATACAACAATTGCCTTTCAGCTTGCATACTTGCTGGTGTGAAATTGAATAATATGAAGAATATATGGTTCTGAAATCAAGATGTTAAATATCCATTTGTTTCAGGTTACATTGATTTGTCCAAAAGGCGTGTCTCCCCTGAAGAGGTTGTCAAATGTGAAGAGAAATTTGCAAAAGCTAGGGCAGTAAGTTATCTCCCCTGCTCTGTTTTGTTTTTACGTACTATTTGTAGCATATGCGTGAGATATTCCCACAGCAATATGAAGCAAGAAGTAAATAAATTGATATATAATGCCAAATATTCTCATTATTTTAGTATATTCCATGTTATTTGTCCTCAATCGACAACAGTCAATTGTAATCTGTAGTCATTACCATTTCAACAAAACTAATGACCGTTATGTTATCTGATCATACTCAAGCAGTGTACTTATCCTTGGTTCATCTTTGTTACGTTATTCAACAGCCATGTTGTAGCTAGCTAATTACATGAGTAAAATAATCCTTGTAAGTTCCTCTAACCTCCCAAATGCTCACTCCCAACTTGTAGATCAAGGTAAATGTTGTGGTTATGTAATTTTTGTTAATCATGTGCCATGACATGGAACTCTTGCAGGTGAACAGCATCTTGCGCCATGTTGCAGAGATTTTGAATTACAACCAAGACGAAGAGTTTGAAGAGTTGTACTTGAAGACAGCCTGGTTCTTCGATGACAAGTACAAGAGGCCTGGCTATTCATACGAGATCTTCAAGCATGCTGTAGGGTAAGTTCCTAGTCTGTGCTCACGTTAGGCACTACATACGAGATGTATGTTCTTGTGTGAAGCCTACTCCACATCACACGACTCGACCAATCTGGACTGGACAGTTGTAACCACTGCATCTCAATATCGTGCCATTCGTTAACATCACATTACGCAATGTGACTCAACTTAACTATACAGAAATTCATGTTGTAGTAATCGAGCGAACCAGAATTGAATGTTTCCGCCATTTTAACTTTAATAGCTAGGGAAGTATTGTAGCAATATAATTTGATGCCAGTGGGTAGTCATCCTGTTTGGTCATGTCAAACAATTCACACTGCATGACTCAACAGTTGAGTCGTGTCGTAGGTGCATCACATTATATGACAAGCGTCTTCAACCGAAAATTTTCATTCGTCCTGAACAGCATAGCGCCGACAGAAAATCAGTCAACGTTGGTCAATATATTCATTACACACTACATGTCGTTTATTTGTCTTCACCATCCTGGGCATAGAGTCCAGTTGGGTCGTGTCATGTGATGTGGGATAGATTTAAAATTAAGGCACTGTATGACATTATCTATTCTCGTCATACATTTTTATTTTAGCATTTAGTTATAGTATCCATGCCCAGGCGTGGTATTATTGATCTGATGGAAATTAATTTTCATCCTTCAGGAACCCCGAGATGCTGGATGAATGTGATATTGACGATGAGACGAAAGAGGTGCTGCTGGACAACATTAGACGGCGGCTGACGCCACAGGCCGTTAAGATCCGAGCAGGTACGTGGAGTGGTGGTGCGCAGATCATGGCTCGAGATTACGAAACGTTTTGAGTACAATTTCATGCTCAAGCTCAAATTTTTGAGGACCATGAAAACATATTCAAAAACGTATTGTAGTCTCAGGGGAGGGGGGGGGGGGCTGACCCGCTAACAGTTCCCTTCTTTCAATGGCCCCAGACGCTGAGCTAAGGTATATAGGTGATGCCTAAGAGGAAAGCATGTTGATTCTCTGTTTGTTTCCAGACATAGAAGTGGCTTGTACAAACTATGAAGGAGTAGATGCAGTGAAGCGAGCACTGAAGAAAGGTCTTGAACTTTCAACAGAAAATCTTCCTTTGAAGGTAAGAGCAAGTTGATGATTTTATAGGCATGTAATCGCAATTTGTTAACATTTTTCATGGTCAGTTATTTACCTGAAAGTAGTAGGTACATTTGATTTTTCTACATGAGTATACTCTGCAACAAGGTACATTTTCTGCCTGTCCCACTGGTTTGCAACATTTTCATGTTTTATATTTTATTTCTATTTTTATATTAAAAAAAAAAATATTTCGTCATCTCATAACCCTGGTCCTAAATTACGAAACATTTTGAGTATCATTTCATGCTCAATCTCAAATTTGATGTTGAGATTTATGGATAAAACCTTGAGTTGATCATGAGTTTGTATCTCAAGGCATGGCTGACTGTTTCAGCTGAAAGCACAATCTCCCATTCTCATCCCTGTATTCGCTCAAAGTTTCAGGCATGGTTAATTTATTGTGTGTTTTAATATTCCAGATCAATTTGATCGCGCCGCCCCTGTACGTGATCACGACACAGACGCTGGAGAGGACAGAGGGGCTGGCCAAGTTGAACCAGGCGGTGGCTATGATCAAGGAAAGCATAGAGACTGCAGGAGGAGCGTTCAACGTACAGAACCAGGTGAGTGTGGCTGTTTGTTCTCAGTCGTTTCTTGTCAGGGCTGTGTTCAGGCTGCAATGCATTACACTACACTGCTATTCCATAAAGTATTGACTGACTGAACGGGCTTGAAAGAGAAAATTGGTTTGTTTCATGGTTTAGTTTTTCATACAAAATGCTAAGAGTTCTAGACCGTTTTATACAACCAGGTCCATATTATTATTATTATAATAATAATTTTTATTATTATTATCATTATTATAACTTATTATTATTATTATTACATTATTACTGTTATTGTTATTATTATTATTATAATCCAAAATGTCATCGTGACCTCCAGGTGGTTTTCATACAAAATACTACAGGATCTAAACCTTATTATTATTATTATAACTTTTATTATTATTATTATTTTAACTTATTTTTTTAATTATTATTATAATGATAATCCAAAATGTCATTGTGTCCTCCAGGCACGAGTAGTCTCGGACTACGACGAGATTGAGCTGGCCAAGCAGCTGGAGAGGTTGGAGGAGGAGAACCGCGAGGTCGACGGCGACGATGATGGCGAGGATGAAGAAGAATACGGAATGGTGATGCCGGAAGAGAAGCTGGCGGATATAGACATAGTCAAAGACTAAAATGATTAAAGTTAAAGTCTCTAGGGAGAAGAGATAATATACACTGGTTCCAGCTTCTGCTGATCAAAACACCATGTGTTTTGTGAATTGGGAGCTGTGAAAATTTTTCGTGTCCGGATTATTACATGACGGCAAAATGTCAAAAAACCAAGTATCTCGGATACTCGGATTATGAACTGGACACAGATGAATGAAGGCTTATACATGGCGCTATTGTGAAGACAATAGATGATTCACAGTCAGTTTTGTAAATTATGCTTGAATAAACCTACCTCCAAAGATTTCTCACTGTTTACTGATTGGTGAAAAAAACTGCTCTGTATGCGGAGAGCTGGCATGTGTTCAGTAACTGCGAACCGGCGAGAAATCTTGCAAACCCTCATGAGCAATGGTGAGGAAAACTGAGCAGTGTGTTCCAATATTGGTAAAACACTGTCTGTGAATACCAGGGAGCATTCTCAATTGTTTGCAGTTATTGAACGCAACTGTGTTAAGATTCTATGATAAGCAGAGTTATGTCCCTTGTCTGGTGTGGTTATGTTCACTGATAAATAGTTATGTTGTTATACTAGGAATAACATGATTTTCTGACTTACTATGGTATTAACCAATCTATGCTTTCATAAATACTATGTGCTGATATTCAGAATGCAAATTACTTGCACATGGTGCATAGGTAATAACTATTCAGATTTATGATTAATTGTTATTATCTGGGTATCATTTATCTAATATCCACCTATATGACACTAGCGCTCTCGTAAGTGCACGATTCCCATGTATTAGAGATCGCTACGAGAGTGCTTATGGTCTTGTAGTAGATATTAAAGCTTTGAGAAACGATACCTTGATCATACCAAACTAGTCTAGCAGGATTATTAAGATTTCATTGTACAAAACATGACTCAGATTTCTATTTTCAAATTCAATTTAACTCTCTCAATGCTGGAGGAAGCCAGTGATGTCCTAAGAGCTGTGCTTAATCCAGCAAAATAATCACTGCCATTGAAGCTACAGAGATGTGCTTCAGTAAATCAGTAAATCATTGGCGTTAAATACAGCTGAATTCTATACACTGGTTAGTGTATAATAGGATATGAGTTGTACAGGATTTGCTCTTCTGTTAATAGGAAATTATCTGCCCGTCTTTCCTTTTGAGAAGTTGTCGATGCATCCACTTATCATGTTAGCCAATCATAAACTGATGAATGTAGACATCTTCCTATCATCATAATAATCATCTTCATTATCTTTATTAGCCAAAGCTTGAAATATTTACCAGTTTTACAGGAGCTTAGGTCAATATGATCTTGTAAGACCTTCGGGTGTAATATAATGGATGCTGTGTCTAAATTGGGATAACTATTTGGAAGTTTCAGAATTAATAACTTATTGTTTTGTCCTAAGCATTATCTGTATGATTATTGAGATCAATGTTGATGTATCGTATGGAAATTTAAAAGAAAAACCACAGAATTTCATTCCAAAGAATATTGGGAACAATGAATTATGGTAATTGCAGCTATGTAGAGAGTAGCCACTAAGTAGCCTAGAAGCAATGCAATTTTAAAAACAAGAGGTGGCCATTCAAAAAAACAAGTAATACCAATAACCAAATACAAAATGTCTTTCTGAGATGTGTTTGGTATCTATACTCAATCGTCGCAAATGGGTGAAAGATTCCTGCAGCGACGTTAAACTCCATATTCACTCATTCGCTCTATACTCAAGAAAATTTGTTAAGGGCCAGTAAATATTTTCACAAGCTTTCTACCAAATTTCAGAACTCGGCTTAATGAAGTTGGGGCCAATGTATCTACCTGAAGAATACCTAAAGACTATAAACATTTGGAATTTCTTCATTGTTAATAGTATGTACTAATATTATGTAATAAACACTATATGTCCATGTCCCATATATAGTCTACTGGCCCTTAATTAAATTAGTTGAGAATATTTAATATTATTGAAATTAGGAGAGGATTTTATTCCACATCCATATTTATCTTTATCATGATACAGGGTTCAATTATTTATGTATTTTTTATCTCTAAAATAAATAAAATGTCAAAGGCACATCCAAATAAAAAAAATAAAATAAAAATTTCACATAAACATACATCTTCTAGAACTCAGTCTCAGTGACTCCTTGCATACGGTGCATAATCTAAGAGCAGTCACTGAACCCAAGGCTAGAGGAGGATAAACCAAAAATAACATAAATAGAATTCATTGAATGCATGTAAATTCTGAAAGAAAAAAAACCATCATGGAGTTTGTTCATCCCAAATGCACAGTCATTAGTTGAAGGTTTAAACTTGCTTGTAGAATTTCATGTCATTCTGTACATTTTGTGCTTTTATGTTGAAATTGAATGTCTGACATGAATTATATTGCACTGTCTAGAATGTTACAATGGTTTGGATTTGTATCATGTTTTGCTTGTATAGAAAATACCTGTACATTCATGAAATAAATCTTGATATGTATAAATGTATTGTATTGCCTAATAATTTTTATATTTTGCCAATTGTATCGTGGAAATGCTTAGGCTCCAACTGATTGCAATAATTAATTCGCTACATCTTCCATCATTGGCAGAGTATGTGTATTAAATAAGAAGAAAACTGGAGAGCGAAAAATGTATGTTTGTCTAAGAAATATAGTTTTAAACCCATAAATAGTGACCTTTGACCTATGCAAACATGACCTGGCTGTTGAGCATTTGTTGACTTAAACCCAACCTCCCAGTTCCTTTCGACTAGCTGCTTGTATAGGTAAACTTTGAGCAACAATACGCTCACGAGTGGACCTCTTTGGCTCATTCGGTAGAGCGTTGGACTCTCAATCCAGCAACTAGAGTTCGAATCCCAGGATCTGCACATGATACTCTGTTACAGAGCATAGTTTCTTTCTGGATACATGTGATCTGAACATGACATTATTTCTCCGTTGTGTTCACAACATAATAGTTTCATTCAATTGACTGGAGTAAATGAACAATTTCAGGTCCAATAGTAGACGCCGACAGACGTATAAGCTGATGAGGGTTGTTCCAGTAAAATATGCTCGTGACTATAAGTAAGGCACTCGGTTTATTAGTCCTGGGAACAACCCAAAAAGTAAAATACTGTAGTGGGTTCTATGCATCCTCGAAAACACAGGCCATTATGACTACACTAACCTCCGTCAAATACATGTGACGGAGGTTAGTGTAGTCCTAATGGTCTGCGTTTTCGAGGATGGGTTCTATGAAGAGTATGTCCCTATATTGATATACTATATGAACGTACTTACGATTTTTGTGCTAGTATGAATTTCGCTACAGAACAGACTGGTATTGACTAGAATGAGTTCTGTTTGTGAACTTCCAGGGCGCTAATATACATAAGTTATTGAATCTACCCTACGACTACACTTAACTGGCTGTTACTAATCCGCTGATTAAGGGATACGATAGTAGTCTTTCTAACATGTAAATTTATTTTGTATGGTTTTCACAACAAAGAATTTCCAAACGTCAACTGCAACCGCCATTATATTCTTCAAGAACTTGCAGAAATATCGAAAGAACAATAACACCAGGGGTGCGTTCAAAGACACAATGGCTGAGTAAGCCGCTTAGCTAAACCCATGTACGGTTCAAACGATTTAATTGAGATAGTGCCTAGTTTGGTAAGCCGCTTGCAAGCCATTGTGTTTGAACGCACCCCAGATTCATCAAGCTGAGTTCCAAACATTTGCGGAGACCATAATTTATTTTGTTGAGTATATTTACTGCATGGCTGAGTTCACTATTTTTTATAACAACATTTACTGTATATAGATCGTGTGGATGATATTACTTGATGTATATGCACAGCAGACTACATTATGTACACATTCATGAATAGCTTGTATGGATACGGACTGTTCACGTGAGATTGTATGATACTCGTATAGTCTACCTGGGTATTGTTTCTCGATATTATATATTATCCATTATAAGCGCTCTCCATGCACTACTAGAGAATGGAGACTGCACTATTATAACGGAGAGATATTGCTACGAGAGTGCTTGTGGTTTCGTAGTAGATGCGGGAGCTTCTAGAACCGACACCCACCACGATACATTTCATTGAGGTCAGACCTTCTCTTATGACGTACAATGACTCCTTTCAAAAAGAACAGCAACTCTCAATCCTGGCAAGAATAATTTAATAATCGAGATTCGTACAAATTCCCCAGACCACCTCAATAACCTCCTACACTGACAGATACCTTGTACCCAAAATAAAATGCCGAGTCCAGTTCCTAGTCGCGACATGCGCTGACCATAACATAGCGGGAATGTATATTGAATTGTGCACTGGATAGATGGTGTAAGTTTAAGACAAGCAGTGCTGCCGTCTCAGTGAGCCCTAGATCAAGTGTGTACTTCAATGATAATGTGAAAGACATGATGCTGATTGTTTCATTGTCTAAGCAGCCAACTGGTCATCCTCCTCTTCTTCCTCGTCTTCGTAGTCATCTGTAGTTGCCTCCTGGTATTGCTGGTACTCAGACACCAAGTCGTTCATGTTGGACTCGGCCTCAGTGAACTCCATCTCGTCCATGCC
>JAUTBV010119576.1:0-13233 GCA_032361325.1 Lepetodrilus fucensis
TTTGTAGGGAAAGCTGAAGAACGCCTTCCATTCATGTTCTTTGTTCTTCCTAAATGGTTCAAAACTAAATATCCAAAGATTGTTGATGCGATGAAAATTAATTCTCGGAGATTAACTACACCTTTTGATATCCACGCAACTCTGATGAACGTGATATATTTTGATGGAAAAGAGAAAGATTTTGACGTGAATAATAGAAGTATAAGTTTATTCAGTGAAATTCCATCTGAAAGGACATGTGAAAAGGCCGGTATCCTTCCGCACTGGTGTATGTGCCTGGAACGAAAAGTAGTTCCAGTGTCTTCGCCAAAAGCGGTTCTTGCAGCAGAGAGAAGTGTGTCCTTTATTAACAAACAGCTGTCTGCTTTGAAAAATGTATGTGCAGAGTTGAGACTTCATGAAATCATAGAGGCCACGACAATGGTTACCAACAAGAAAGTTCTGGAGTTTCAAAAGAGTGTGAATGACGTTATAGATAGGAAGGTTAAGTATGGTAAGCGTGTACAGGCATTGGTGATAATTCAGGTAACTATAGTTACCAGCCCAGGACATGGTATGTTTGAAGTGACGATACAGTATGATGAAATGTCCCAGATATATTCATTATCTGGCAGCATAAGTAGAATAAATAAATATGGAAATCAGTCCAACTGTATAGATAACTTTATCTTAAGGAAATATTGTTTTTGTAAATAATGAAATTCTGAACAATTACATATATATCGCAGTAGTAGCAAATAAGATTACTAGGAATAAAACAACATACGTACGTATTTCACTGACCACATAAACAAATTACGATTATGTAGACGAACCAAATTTAACTTTGTTGATATTCATACCAACATTTACGTTGTACAACACTTTGTATGTTGCACATGCACTGTTATGTCGGATACATACATTAATATATTTATTATTATTAATATTAATATTTTTTATAATGACTACTATAATTTATAATAGATTATATTTTGTTCAAGTGTAGACTATAATTGTCCAAGAATGTTTACGTTATATGTTTTTATTTTAATCCAAGTTGAGCGCATTAGGCCATTAAGTTTTATATTCATTTATATATAGGCCTACTACTTGTCTGTCCGTTTTAGTAGGCCTACTGAAATAATGCGTTTTACCCTCTATATCTTATTTTATGTTGTGCCTAAGATTTTACAAGTTTTATATTGAATGCAATAAACAAAATAGTTACCTTAAATGGTGTTATTTTTAATATCTGCAAACATATTGCAATGCAATATTCGGAATTTAGTGTTTTAGTGTCCTTCAAGAAACAAGGTATGGAGGTCAATACATCTAACATTTAGAAACATATTTTGCTCGGAATTTGAGCTAAAAATGTAAAGTACGTATATTCACTTGGCAATGTTGGCATATATTCGCTTGTTGTACCTAAAACATCGCCCCACATCAGTCCAACAGTTATTCACGAGAGAATCTAACAGTGGAAACAACGTATACTAGATAATATTTGAGATAATAAGAGTTGCCTTCGTAAATAATCGAACGTTTACAAGCGGAAACTTTCTCTAATTACAAGGTTCTTTGGTTTTCTGAATGTTAACTACCGTAGTTTCATGTTTAATTTCAACTATATATATTCATACTCTGTTATACTGGACAAGTATTGTGAATTGAAGCTAGTTTACATAGGCCTACATCTGATGAAAATAAATTAAGCTAAACCAAGGTGGTGTTCCATTCACAGTCGAAGAGACACATTCTGGACGTGTCCAGACCGTGAATGGAGCAGCCCGTATAGTCCATTCACGGGAAGTAGAGGACCGAGGCAAATACTATTGTAGTTTGTGTTTGTGACGTCATGAATTTGCTGCTGAATGCTCTACACTTTCTCTTGAACGTGGACAGATTGGACGCGTCCTGGACACGCCTGTCCCGTATTCCATTCATGTCCTGAACGTTCTGGCTTGTCCAAGACTGTCAATGGAACACCACCCTAGTCTTCAAATAGGTAACCTTACTGCCTAACAGACTTAAATAGTAGCCTAGTAGCATAGCCGTGGTTACCTGTTCTGGGCACGCTGTATTCTTCAAGACCATTGTAGTCCAGTATAGCACCTGTTGGCCTCATCTTCGTGGAAGTAGAGGACGGCACATAGTAGGTCATTGCTGAAGTGGTTAGGTCTTGGGAGCTGCAGTTCTGTAGCTGGAATATGCCCCGTTTACAATTTTGGGCACCCTCTAATTACAGCACTGCAGTTAAGGTCTTGGTTGAGTTTGTGGTCTTCTGATGTTAGGATCTCTTTGTAGACGATGCTGTCATCGGGTAATAATCGTTTCATCAAGATGTAATGTATGTGATGTATGTGTACAGTAGGAATAACATAGGTCTCAGCACATCACCTTGCAGAACCCAGGACAACACTATATTCTACTATTACTAATGTGCACAGGCTTGGATGGCTGACCACTGACCACTGCATTGTATTAGGAGCTTGTGAGATACCTTATGCTGCGAATATACTTTTATACAGCCTATGCCAGTAAGTCACAAATATTGGACTAGAATAACGGACTGAGAGATTCCTATCTTTGTTAAACTAGTATTCCTGTGGTTGAACTTTCTTCGTCCAAAGAAGTTAGGAAGTACTGAGAATTTGCATAACTGGATTTCTGCTTATGTCAATTTTAAATATATTTATTTTCTGACTAAGAAGTTCTTAAGTGACGGAGATTCGAGAATGCTGTCCCTGGCAATATACGTCTCAATGGATACGCGAGAGCTTCGAGTAAACGACACCCAGATTTCTCGTATAGTCTTTCTAATTTTAGGCCATATTATACCTCAATATGCGACATTGGAAGTGTTACGGTGTTAAGATTTTACGCAAAGTTGACAATGTGTCAAGTGAAGCGAGAGGTCGAATATTTAAATGATGGAAACGCTGCATGCAGATCCCAGTCATTATGGGAGAAAGTACCAAGCCATATACATGTAGTATAATATTTACGATGATTCACCAATGTAGCTACTGAAAGCCATTCTACCATCTCCTCACAGACACCCCACACCCGCTCCGCACCTCCATCTCCTCACAGACACCCCACACCCGCTCCGCACCTCCATCTCCTCACAGACACCCCACACCCGCTCAGCACCTCCATCTCCTCACAGACACCCCACACCCGCTCCGTACTTCCATCCCCACATAAGACACTCGCCTCACCATAATTGCAACTGAAAGTTAACATACATGGGATACAGTTGGTACTTGGAAGCAATGCACCCCATATCCACACTGTGGATGAACTTTCACCCACGGCCAAACATCAACCCATGTACATGAAAACCAACACTCCCAAGTTGAACATTGTAATGTAAACTTGTGTCAAGCATATCAGATCAGATCATATAATTATGCAATTTTATAGTACAAATTGAATTTAAATGTATATTCGTTTTTTATTTGTCAACACATGTATACTGTATATTGATACTATTAAGAATGAAACAAAATAAGTTGTATTCCTTGCTTAATGATAGACATTATATGACTTCAAATAATTGAACATTCTGCAGATTAGATCCCCCCACCCTAATTTTTTGGCCATCCAGGTACATAAAGTTCAGCATTCAGTATACAATGAATATTTCAATAGGCTGCACTGAATGTTCAATATTTGCTATTCTCATATACATTCTACTATTGAGTGCACATACATTTACCCATTTAAACCTTGCTTTTTTGTGTGTATAGGTTATAAACCACTAATATGTTGGAATTTGCCGTCACGCTATGTGTGATTTACTGACCAGTGATTCACTTTATTTGGCAATTCAAATAATATCCAGTTTATTCCCAAGAGTTCTAATTTCTTAATTTGTAAAGCTAAAAGTTGAATGACGGCTTAGTTCAGATGAACTGGCGAATTTACTGCGTTTCTATCGTGACCTGACGACACTTCCTGTCTACCACTTGGAAGCCAGACAACCTATGTATTTTTCTTGATTTCTGTTCTACTAGGAAATTGAACTTTGCAATAAGGTATGTTTGCTGGTATTTGACTCACTGGTTCAACAGTTATGATGAAATATGTTAACACTGTCGCCTATGGGATTTTATTTGGTGTTTTATAACCTATAGCATTCATGGATAGGCTGATATCAGGTTTCCTTTGCAGTACATAAGAATAAATGCAAAGTATTCATCACCATTAGCGTATACCATGCACTCAACTGGGCAACACCAGCTAGACAATTATGACATGCTAACATCGTTTGGCATTATGTACAAAATATTATGTAGCAAAACGTAAACCATCTGATACAGGGTTACGTTGGTGTCTGGGTCTTTGCATACAGGTTTGGGTTGTGCACGACTTCAGAATAACTTGGCGGAGGATCATCTGGGCGGGATCTTGTAGGACAAGGTGCAGAGAGGGTCACGGTCATAGCAAGGTCAGCAGGATATGGGTCACGGTCACCGGTAGTGACGTCAATCTGTGGCAACGCAGGATCGAGAACAGCTTGAGTGTTTGAGTCTTTCTCTGAAATCAAATAATAAAGTGAATGTAAATCAGTTGACCAATTACTCAAATAAAAGGACGAGCAATGGTATGTTTCAAGATGGTTTTCACGAGTCCAAGCCAGCGATATTGTCTAGCGCAGAATCAAACACAATCTCATAAGAACATATAACTGAGTATGCCAATATAGTCTTTATTTTCGGGAGAGAGTGGGCGGGCAGGAGAATGTGAAATGTAAACGGGGAGAAACAGCGCGCGCGCGCACGCCAAGACAGACATACAGAGAGAGAGAGAGAGAGAGAGAGAGAGAGAGAGAGAGAGAGAGTGAGAGAGAGAGAGAGAAGACAGACATACAGAGAGATATTAGAGAGAGAGAGAGAGAAAGAGAGAGATTAGAGCGAAAGAGACACACACGAACACACACACAGAGAAACAGAGTGATCGAGACAGAGTAGAGAAAGAGAAATACTCGAGAGAAAGAGTTTTTCACACACATAATAAGGAATATCTGTTAATTAATTTAAGGGATTATATTTTTTACCTGCACATTTACAACGAATTATCCCAAGTCGTCTGAATATGCAGAATGCAATGACGCTAAAAAGGAATACAGATGCAACCGTAAGCCCTACGGCGAGTTCAACCACAGCCCTGAAAATGTATAACATTAACTAAATGATTAATTTTAAACAACCTCTGTGACAGGTAGGCCTAATTATATGTATAGTCCGTAAACCGCTCTTCTATATATATTGCGAGTCCAACACTTAAAAACCGACTTTGCCAAAGGAATAATTAACCCCTCAGCTATAAGAACATCGTATATCACACCTTGAGGCTACATTCTCTCACATGATATAATAATAATAATAATAATAATAATAATAATAATAATACTAATAATAATAATAATAATAATCATAATCATAATAATAATAATAATAATAATAATAATAATAATGTGCTCATTTATATAGCGCCAAACTCCACACCCCACTAGGTATGCTCGTAACGCTTACATTATTACCCCGGTCAATGGATCTGTTCCTTCTGGGTACCCATTCTCTGCTGGGTGAACAGAGGCAACGTCGAACTAAGCCACTTGCCTAATATATGGTGACACCACAAGTTCTTCAACTTATATTAAGTCTCAATGTGGGGCAGGAACGAAGCTATGCTATGAATTATCTGTAACGGGCAATCTTTGGTGAAGAGCGGACTAGGAATTACTCAAATATACACGTTGGGCGCGCGCCCGTTTGTTGGAGAACCAAGCATATCTTGGGATTCGAACCCGAGTTACTGGATTGCTGGAACACACGGTATACTATTCTACTCGTCTATATAGATGATGATGATGATGGTGATGATGATGATAATATTCGGCCATCATCAACAATGATGACAGTATGCTTTGAGAATGCTTTCGAGGGGTGGATTTTGCGCAAAATAAATTGCACATTATCATTATTATCATTATAATTGTTCATGTGGCTGATCAGTTAAATAATACCTTGGTACAGTCAGTCTACGAGCATATTTAATCAGCAGACTGGAATAGTCCTCAATCTGTTACACTTGCACATACTAGAAAGGTTATTATAGCCTACTAACGTGTCATCTGTACAGCAATACTGGTTGCCGTGAGTACCGCAACAGCCATCTGCACATCGAAAACGTGTAGTGGAAGAGGATGAAGAAGAGGATTTCTTGCTCTTGCAGCAGTAACTTGCATATTCAGCTGAAACAATATTGAGATTATCACAGTAGTAGAGCGTACACATAGCCGAGTCGTTCATAATAAATAAATATTATATAACAAATAAAATGTTGATAACTAGTGAGACATGTGGAATAAGTAACTGGTTGTATAAAGTACTTGTGTAGTCAAAACAAATGCATTTATTTTCAGGTAAAACGGTGCTAGACCACTATATCTGTAAACCATATGTGATATTATCATTATACCTTTAAATTATTAAAATAATAAAAAATATGTGGATTGTTCAGGAATGGAAGATTCTTAGCAGCTTGTCAAATGAAAACCTAACATATAGGTACGCAATCGTATCAACTTCGCGACATTCTGGATCGGACATACAATTATGTGCTCGGACCTATATTCTAGGTTTCCATACCAATAATCTTGGTACCTTCCCTACCAACCAATCAAAATGCACCTTATAAAATGAAATAGAAAACACGTATTTTATGAATGACTATAGCCCACGTTCACATGCACACATTGGCATGCATACGTGAGTAGATTTGGTCATGTGAATGCATTTGTATACGTGAGTAAATATACTCACATATGCAATTTCAAATAAGTTGCACCTATATAGTAGGGACCACATGCAAATTAACTTTGACATATAAGTAAACGTATTGTCTGAGTAATTCTTGTCATGTGAACGCACAGTAAATTTGCATGTATACCTGAGCAAACAAGGTTCCAAGTAATTTGCATATGAATGTGCATTATGTGGTCCAACTTACTTATGCTTTCACTCAATTCTTTTAATGTGAAATCAGTAGACAACAATAATACGTAGCCCTGAATGTAAACCGGCTGGTACCATGTGACAGACCAAGGATGGATAACTGCATTGCCATCCTATCAATACCGATACCGGGGCGGGATTTGAACCCGGAACCCGGAACCTTTGGCTCCGAAGTCGAAAGTTCTAAAATTGTATTTCATTTATGTTATACTCAGGTAATATTCAGTGGTCATGTGAACGCATAGCAAAATATATTTTTGCACACGTAAGTAAAATATGCATATATGTATGTTTGCACCTGATATATGCATATATACCTTTTGGTCATGATGACCTCTCTAACTTTTGGACACCTAGCCTCGTTCCGAGTTACTTTATGGCGGCACGCGCAGCACTGGCGTAACACTAGCATTCCCCTTTAATAAAGAGTACTTTAGAAAGCGTGTTTCTGATGTGATGGATACTGATGACACTAGTCGATAGAACGGCCGTCAGAGGGGCCATGCCGCTTCTAATCCATTTGCCGTGCAACTGTAAGCGCCGGGCTCGATCTTTACCGAGATATCCTATAACAATTGATGAAATGGGACTTTGGGATTGGCCGGTTATACTTAAACAAGCAGTTCTGTGGCCCCCAGGGGCACTCTTGATACCGATTATCGTGAGCTCAGAGGAAACTCTTCAATGCAACTGTTTGATATCACACTCGGCATATTATACTCCGGATGAGCGCTCAAGATGCCGTGAGAAAACAATGGAGGAATGGCGGACCTAGAAAGATCACAGCCTCTGGTATCGTAGATCAATCAGAGAACCAGTCTCACAGAATGATTTCAGACCATAGCATCGTGGCCACGGCTTGGCAATCTCAGAAGTAATGATCAGGAGTTATTGCATTGAATACATGAGTCTAGAAAAGGGATTTAAAGGCATAATATCACAGATGGTTGACCGAAATAGTGATCTAGCACTGTTTTACCTGAAAATAAATACATTTGTTTTAACTACACAAGTACTTTACACAACCAGTTACTTATTCCACCTGTCTCACTAGTTATTTTTATTAATATTTATTAATTAGCTACGACTCGCACATAATGGCGCCAGTGGTCGTGAAAGATTACTTTGCCCGTGTTCAATGAATAGAGTTATCTCGGGCTTAGTCAGAAAACAATAGGAAATGTGAGTGTTCGTATTGTATACTGGTTATACCAGGAAGTGTAAACTGCAATGGAATTTTACCTATCCTACAGCGGTAAAAAATATATTTGGAGGTACAATAGCGATTATGTGTATGCTAAG
This sequence comes from Lepetodrilus fucensis, assembly GCA_032361325.1. NCBI lineage: Eukaryota > Metazoa > Mollusca > Gastropoda > Lepetellida > Lepetodrilidae > Lepetodrilus > Lepetodrilus fucensis. The sequence continues at coordinate 8,313 of JAUTBV010119576.1, forward strand.
TAGAGGTGTGACGATACGGTTTTCAGGCGATACGATACGATATACATATCACGATATATTCAATGCGATACGATATGTATCGCGATACAACGGTTCCACAACATATTTCCGTAAGAAAGATATTAGCATTACTAGTACTAGTACTATTTTATAGTATTTTATAACTCATTGAAATCCTGCTGTAGGATATTTAAAAAAAAAAAATCCAGTCTACAGTGAGTTCAAACCTAAACTGATCTCTCCAGAAACTAAGATTAGTAAGAAAGTGAGGATTTGAATGGTCTCGATTGGTACAATTATACAATAAAACCGCAAACATTTTATATCTTGTTATTTTTAATAATTAATAAATCCTATATCATGAACAAGATGGACTTGTGTGAGGATTTATTAGGCATTATAAAACAATTAGACAGTTATATTTTACAATGCCTGTGGTCCAATCTATAGTATGATTATCATTATTAATCATTTGTTGACAAAGGTCCTATTAATAATAAGAATATTTATAATGCGCCTAACACAGATAATTACTCCTTTTCAAAAGCGTTTTGTAGCATTTGTTTTCGATCATTGTAATCAATATGTAATATTATTTTTGAAAAATTGCAAAGAAATGCAAAAATCAATGTTCTGGAGAGGCCGCAGCATGGCTGACCTAATTTTGCCACCGTGCTTACTCAAACGTCCTGTGTGGGCACACTTTAAGCTCAAACAGGAAAAAAGCACACAATCTTTGTGCGTACATTGTAGTAACTGAACAGAACAGAACAGAATTGTATTCTCATAAAGTCACTTTAAATTACAGGAAAAAATATACACATAATATAATTCAAGGGAGCATACGCATCCCATGTTTGATAAAAGTTGCTGTGTTAACAATAAGCGGTAAATAGTTAGTTGACATTAAGCTGTTAAGGAAATCCAGTGCTGGGTATTGATGAGTGATGGTGGTAGATATAATTGTCTTATATTATGTAGAGATGGACAACATAGCAGAACATGGTATTCATCACCAATTGCTAGGTTACATAACTGACATATTCTATTATTTCTATCTATATTGTACCATCTGACTGTTTCCATAGGCAATCTGTGATTGCAAGTTCTAAATTTTGTATACATAATTCTTAAACCTTTTGTATATCAATATTAAAGTTAGAATGGTCTGTTATTGCTAGTCTATGATTAGTTGTTCTAAGGCGCGTTATCCAAATGCGTTTACAATAGGGTAAATTTAAGAGATAAGGTTCTAACGTTAGTTGATGCTTAAACATACAATAATAGTTGCCTTTTGTGGAATTAGTAGCTGAACTACGCCAGGTTTGCTTAAATTGATCAGTTAAAATTAATTTAACTTCATTAGCTAAATAATTTACATCCATTTGATTTACATTTTGCGCTAACCATACACATGACATACTAGTACCAATTTCTTGAAATATTTGCTTTACAGTCTGAAGAAGTTAACTTGTAATTAACATTTATATCTTGTAGGCTATACACAACTTTATATACGTACTATATTGACAAGTTTTAATTATCTTTCCCCATAATTTAATTTGTCGCACTTTTACTAAAATACTTAGTTGAAAGCGACCTAATTCGCCATATACCATGTAGTCTGGAGTTGATTGTTTAACGTTTAAGATATACTAGTATTTACAGAATTTCAAATGAACCCGTTCCAAAATATTTACATTTCCAAATCCCCATACTTCACAACCATATAACAATATTGGCTGAATAAAGTTGTCAAAAAGCATACAATCTATAGGCACATCTAGTTTTCTAATGATTTTAAGAACTGTAAACATAGCTTTAGATGGTTGGTTTACTACACGTTTACTACATTTACAAAAACGTCCATTAGCTGGCACTACCGCATGTCTACAGATCGGCCTCGCGGGAAGACACCTGCGCACGTTATAGTTTTAGATGCTGCTCAAAATGCTGTCACGTGGTACGTATTATGATAACTTTGGCTCCGAATTCATGGATGTTTTATTGACATTTCCCCGAGGAATCAAGTTCAACTGCGTGTCGACATAAGCGTTCTGGTGATGGCTGTCTGTATCTATATAATACTGTTAACACTGATGACTGGGGAAATGCTCTGTTTATAATTAAAATAACTCGAGCCCCACATGGACCATTTCCGCAACATCTTTGTTTCATCACAATGATATGTATATGTGACATATGACGTGCCATATGCGATACAGGAATGCACATGATGCGGTGTGAATAGACGAGTAGATGCATCTGAAAGCTTCTGATTGTGCAAACAGAATGTAAACACGGTAAGTTAGCGTTAAATCTGTAGAATACTATAGACAATCGTTTAAATTGTTGTCGATACTAACCTTTCGATTCGCTTTTTGTCGTAAAGGAAAATAAAACAAAAAGTGAATTGGGGAATTAAAGAAAACAGATCAGCGATAGTTGTACATTCGCTTATGATCTCGAATGTGTCATGGAAATACATTTATGCTGACATGGAATTAGTTTTATCATCCATGAATGAAGAAAACAACCCCTTAAAATTTAAGGCCAAGCTGGTTTATCGTTTCACTGATCGCGCAACATAATTTGTTTGCGATAAAAAAAATACTTCATTGCCTATTTTTTGGACAATAACCAATTGTACTGGTAACTGCTAATTTAAACGGTTTATTACGATTTATTACTGTGGCGGATATATAAAGTAGATTATGATTAGAGCATAGGGTTGCATTGAAGTAGACTGGAACGTCCCAAGAGTTGCATAGCTCCTTGGGGTACACAGATCTCTCATTAACAGGCTTCTTCGGCGTCACCAGCAAGAAAATGTCATCACATATCGACCACATACACGATGACCGAGAGTAGCAAGATACAAACCGGATATGTGCATTGTGACCTCACATTTACGAAAGCATTTCTTATTAGCATCGTCAGCAGCGCAGCACACCATTGGGGAGCATAATAAACCAATTATATTCGAGGATACATGATGTACAGTGCAATACTGCTTGAGATACGCACTTTTGCATAATATAACGAACGTCAAATGTTACGTCACCGTTTTCTTCAACGTTACTTGACCCACGCGCGTCATCAGATCATCGTCATCGTTAATAAAAGCAGATTTTGTATACATATGGCCAGTGAAAGAGACTGTATAATTATTATATTATATTGGTACCTCGCAGAAAGCGATTGTGGTTTAGAACGTAGTCGCTACGGTGGTTTCTCAAACATTTTGTGGGTTGCCATCTGTTCTGGACATAGTGTACTACCTGTAATATTGGAAACAACTGTATAGTTCATAGTGAATGCCTCACAACAAGAGCCTACATCAGTTAAATCTACATGGATAGTCAACGTAGATTGGTATTCCAGCAAAATAACGCGAGGGCTCACACTGAGCGACTTACACAGTATATCTTGGCACGGAATAACATCAATACAATCGATTTGTATGCATTTATTCCTGATATAAATCCAATTGAGTACCATTTAGACAATATTGAACTTAAGATACATAAACGTCATTTGCCGCCAATAACGTTGCAGAAACCTCGTGATGCCATCATTTATGCATAATACACTATCCCTATAGCCTTCATATAGAATTTTTGTTTTGTTTATTAAAACGACAATGTGCCGCAGTGATCAAAATCAACTGTGGCTACACTCGTTACTAACTTTACCTGATAAGAAAACTCTGTTTGTTAATTGAAATGATAAATATCATCTATTGACGTATTCATGTTCACAATTAATGATTTATGAACGGAAAAATAACCTAAGAAATATCTGTTTAAAAGTGAGCATAGTCTATGATGATATATGCACTTCGCGTTTCTTTTGCTGTTCAGTATATATAGAAATGTTGGCCACTTGTACACAACGGATTTTTCCATGTCATTACTATTTTCTTGCTGACGATGAATATTAATTAAAACAAATTATGTCGGTCCGATTATTTTCTTTAGTGGTATAATAGCAATAGTTACGCCCCTTTAGACAAATGTTGGCTGATTCGGACCTTGACTTTCGGACATGGCTTATTCGGACCTCAAAAAGGCTGATTCGGACCTATTTCCAGGCTGATTCGGACCTCCATCTAAATCTGATTCGGACCTGGTGAAAGCTGATTCGGACCTATGTCTAGGCTAATTGGGACCTGTTTCCAAAGGCTGATTCGGACCTGTTAGTTAAGTTATTGTGCACTTAATGTTCGGATTCCTGATGGTATTGACTCACGGACAATTAGTTGGGAGTATTGGGAAAGACACCACCAAGGCCATATCAGATGCCAGATTCCTTGTACCATCTAACACTAATATAAAGCATGGAATAAGCTGGATGATGAAATCAAAACGGCTGATTCACTTTATAAATTCAAAGAAATTATCAACCCAAGTAGAAAAAGAAACACTACTCTAGTATTGTGTAGTAATTTTGGTCAGCGATGTACTCAAGTCGTACTTGCTAAAATTCGACTAGGCTGCAGTGCTCTAAACAGAGATCTAGATTGGATCGATACTTGGTAAATGACAGTTCTTGCTCGTATGGCCATGCAAAACAAAGTCCAGCTAATTATGTTCTATTTTGTAAGAAGTATGGACAAATCAGAGCTAACAAATATTTGTATTTAAACAAATTTAACCATAGATGGTATCGTATGAGAATGGCTGTTGGTACACATGTTTTGCATTTACTGTGCTATATGTTGTAATGTGTTCAATCTTAGGTCCATTCCTTTTTGTTTCATGGGGAGAGACATTAATAAAGGATACTACAATCCTGTTTGTCAACCCCCTCTCATGATGTTTATGTCTTGAGAATTGTCTAATTTGTAGGGGTGACTATCACAGGTAATTTCACTATCACGATAGTATTGCGATAGTTAGAATTACTATCACGATACTAT
>JAUTBV010119587.1:0-13232 GCA_032361325.1 Lepetodrilus fucensis
GCCCCCGGGACGGGATTTGAACTTGGAACCTTTGGCTCCGAAGTCCAACGTTCTACCACTGCGCTACATCCCGCCCCGTTTTCGTCACTACTACTTACGTTATTAAACATTGAGGTGATCATGTTATTTGTGTACATTATGTAACCATGGTTACCTATGTAGTGCTATGAGCATGCTTCAGAGCGTTGATTTAGCAAATTTATTATTAGTATTAGTATTATTACCTGAATCCATGTATTTCCAGAGCACAGCGTGACCAGTGCGGTGACCAGTCCACAACTGCAGCATGACATCGTTGACGGTCCACTGGACAGTTCTAAGAAATGCATAGATGCTTTCATCAGTTATCGACGCTCCAATGGCTCCCAGCTCGCCAGGTACAATCCAAGCAGCATTATGATAGGTCCTTGTTCGCGATACTTGTGGATGGCTGTGAGATAGCAATCCAGGAGAATTAGATCGTTAATAATATATTTTTTCTCTCAATTAATATTAAAATAGACTAGCAGAGAATTGTTAATATTATTTTGAAAGTTACTTAGAATTAATTATTGGGATTGTATTTTATTTGTATTATTGAAAATATGAATACGGAAGTTATCTTCATTTGTAAATCCATACCCTGAGATTAATATTAAACTTTTCTGAGTACAATTTGATGCTCCTCGAGGTTTTCTGCTAACATTTTAGCTTGAGTATCCAATCTTACTCAAAATGTTTCATATTCTTGAGAATAAGAATGAATATCTCGGACCCTGAAACCTTTTAAGTACAATTTCATTCTCAACTCAAGATTCGTTCAGAAATCCTCATATCAAAATTTGAACTTGAGCGGGAAATCGTACCAGTAGTTTCAGTAGAATCGTAAGTAGGTGGCAGAGTAACAAAAGTGAGAGGCAAAAGACCTGCATACGTCATACTTTCATCTACAAAGTTGTATCAGCAAAATTGAAATTAGACAGCAAAATTAGTGAAATAAATGCACAAGTTTGAAACCTATTGAAACCACTGCGTACTCAGAAAGTTTTGTAATCTCTGGACTTCAATACGCTCGACTCATATGGTAACCACGGTAACAAATGGTTGTTATTGCAGCTTGTTGAAAGTCCACCTACAGCTGCGTGGCTTCTCTGTTTTCATTGACATTGAACGTCTGCGAGCCGGAAAGTTTGACGAGAATCTGCTACTCAGCATCAAAATGGCCAAAACCTTCATACTGATCTTGACGCCCAGCTCCTTGGACCGATGCTTCGGGGACAAAGGGATGAAAGACTGGGTGCACAAGGTAAGAGAACACTGGCAACATACACATGATGCAGAAATGCTGTGCTAATCAGTTACCAAATGGTGTATTTTTGAAATGATACTAAAAGGCAAATTATGAGAGCTATGCAGACATGGCAATTTTCTGCGGATCCGTGGAAATTGACTGATTTATTTGTCCAGGGGTCAATTTAGTTACACTGGACGTTGATCCTAGACCTGGGGCTCGTTTTCCCCGCTGAAATCACAATAGTTCATTTGCCATGACTGACTATGTCTTCAGTAAGGTAACAGTCAGTGGATGGTAGAGAGTGGTAGATAATTATAATCTTTTATTTTATTTTTTGGTTTAAATTTGAAATTAATTGCATAATTAATTACCACAGTTTTATGATTCAGTTGATTGCATCTGGTGGTGATTCGTTTGTTGCCAGGAAATTGTGGCCGCTCTGGAGAACAAATGCAAGATAATTCCTGTGATGGACAACTTTGAATGGCCGTCACCAGACTTACTTCCTGAAGACATGAAGAACCTCAGTAGCTTCAATGGAATCAGGTCGGGTGCCGATATTTGCTCAATATTCTTTATGTAGCCGGGTGTGATAGCTGATGCTCCTACTGGTCTTGGCCAGAGGGGTTACCCAGCTCAGTCGGTAGAGCCTTGGACTAAAAATCTAGCAATTCAGGTTCGAATTCCAGGATTGGCATCGTCCTGTTGCATTTGCAATAGGATAGTTAGTATGTTCCGTAGACAAGACTTAGATGCACAGTGTTTTTTGTATTATTAATTAATTTTTACAGCATCTAGGATGCAATATCATAATAATAATTATAATAATGTGAACATGTACTGTATAGTGCTATATTATTACCCTGGCAAAGGATCTGTGTGCATTTCCTTCTTGACTCCCTGGGGAACATACAACCTAAGCTGCTGTTCATTCATTCATTTAATGCATAGTAATTCAATTTGAATGAAGCTGGTAAAAAAAAATGTCTACATTTATTTATTTTTGTACTGATGAATCAAAACTATTGTATTAGAAATTGGCGGCTTCATGTTGAAGTATTTCTCTGGAACTGGTCCCAGTTTATTAATATATTTTCGTACTTGTTCCACAGGTGGGTCCACGACTACCAGGATGCCTGTGTGGACAAGCTGGAACAGTTCATGCGAGGGGAGGTAAATGTGTCTGGTAACCGCCGCGGTCAGCTGATCAACATGGGCGCCAGCCAGGGCTCGTTTGAGCGCCCCGTGCCCCCGGTGTCTTTCCAGTGGAGCTCCAGTCATGAGAGCAGCAAGGGGGACGGCGACTGCTCCGACGTCGCCACTTCTAACTTCGAAGCCGCCAAGAAGGTCACAAGTCCCGACAGCTCGTAGATCTGTATAACAGGTCGAACTGGATATGCCCCGTGACTGGTTAGATAAGACATACCGCAATCCTTCTGTTAATTCAAACCCTCCAATAATGTGAACATCTTAATTCATCGTTATTTTCGACCCTAAAAATGTGAACATGCACCATTTTCGATTTTATTTGAACACTAACTATTAATTTTTCATAATTGAACCAGACAAACCATTGGTTTAGACAGGTCAGATACATTTTAAATCTAGACATAAAATTTCTCACTTCCCAAAATGGCATAATAATAATTCATTTCACACCTCTTCCCGAACAGTCCCGCCCCCAACACATCCCTCATCCACTCCATACCACCCACCATCTCCATTACCACTAACTCTCACTTGTTGCTTGCACATAAAGCATGTTGTCGTTTGTGTGCCTTGAGCTATATGTTTTACATAACTTCAGATCATTTCATACAATTAATGACACTTGTTTTCTTGGAAGACTTTCACTGTGATGTAAACTGAGATACATTAGTATGTGGTTTGTGCAATAATGCTTCTTTTAACCCCAAATATATGCTCATGATCCTCCATTTTGTCTTACACCTTGGTTGAGCTCCAGATTGTGTTGTTCCTTGACAGTGATTGCTTGAAGAAAACATTCCTGTTTCATGTTTACATCATCCACAATTATATGGATATAGAGGTAGATTTAGTGGTTGCCGATTTATAGAAACTGCTGATATATTGATAGGAAAGTAGTACCTAGGGGACTGAATTGCCATATTGTAAAACAGTTTTCATCATTTAATGTTATTATGAATTGAGTTGCTAAACTTGAAACAATTTGGGTCTGTTGGAATTATTACAATTCATAATTCAGGGCAATTACATGTCATTTGGAATTAGTATAATGGAAAGGAGTTTTTATTATATTTCATGGCAATGTTTTAAGGTATTACAATTCAGGGCAGATATTATTACATTTTGGGTCAATTATTACAATTCAGGGCTCTACCAGGTCTCAAATTTGTTTTCCATTGAACATGCTTCAAACATGTACTATTATTGTCTCTATAATATGAAGTATTAATCAGATAACAAGGTTTGCTAAAACAAATTTTAAAGTAAAGGAATCTGTTGATGTATTTACATTATTATGAAGAAATGTACACATTCTAAATGTATGTATAAATGTATGTAAGTATACTCCCCAGGAAGTTCAGACTGCTTTTTTGCTTGGAACCTGCCTGAGTTCTGTGTTATTAGTCACTGTGTCTGTGCAATACTAATATTGTATATCTATATACTCAATATATACTCTAGATATATGCTTTATTTACACACCCAGTCAATAGCCGTACACCTCAATGAAATTCAACACATAGCAATTTATTTTGTGATAGGGCAATATCTTTTCTATTCCTTTCGTTTACACTTTGTATTGAAAATTTATGAGCGTTTGTGTCTCTGATAACCGTGACAGTCTCTAATAACCGTGACAGGACTTTTTTGCTGGTTAATATAGAATTCTGTCACACTGGAGGACTTTAACCAGGCCTATCAATGAAAACTAACATCAGAAATCATAACACATTCATACAACGACACTCTGCATATTTCCTAAGGCATTATACATGTAATTAGTAAAATCAGCATTACTCTCCATAGATCAGTTTTATTCACCATAGCAACTTCAACATGTTGGTCATGCCAAACATGTTGCAGATTCTATGTTTAATGAAGCTGATCTACGTTTTCATGTTCTCCTGACAGCAATAACACATCAGATAATATCTTTCTGGGTTATACGCTGGTCTACAGTACTATGAAGGCTTTCATATGTTTAATCATGAGCAATTTGATTGGTTCTATAAAGAAAATTATAACCAATCAGGATGCTCCTCTCTTGATATGTGACAAGATATATAAATAAAGAAAGAAAAGAAAATAGTCCATTTATAAAGCGCATGACTCCATGCTAATGCATGCTCGAAGCGCAAAGAGTTGAATGAATAGTTTAGTTAAGATAAGCTGTTGTGAACAGATGTGTCTTGAGATTGGTCTTGAAAGTTCAGTGTAGGGCTGGTTATATATGTGACATGACATCTGGTCCCATCGTAGTAGTTGATTGTAGGTGGGAATCAGTCTTTAAAACATGGCGGATTTGTCGGATCGCTTCAAAACTAATAAACGGAAAACCAGGAAAAGGCTATGGAATATAGTCATATGAATGTTTTATGACGTCAGTTTTCATTGGTAGGTCTGTTAACCATAGCAACCCCAGTAGTTTTCACAGTTCAAATAGTTCTTGTGTTTTCTATCTGGATAGGGTATATATGGCGCTCTGTCTTTTATAACCATTCCACATTTCCCTCCTTTTATTCTTTACATAATTACATGAACAATATCCTATACATTTTCACTTAATAATTTTTTTAATCCATGTTCTTCAATTGTATATGTTTTTTAAATATTCTTCAATAAAGAGGATATGTTTTTAAATATTCTGCATTAAAGAATTCGAGATTTTATCAATGTTGCTAATATTCAAAGTAACCACATATCCCAAACCTAAACCACCTCTATATATTTTTACAGTTAATTATTGAATGTACTAGTATATTCTCTAAACATTTAAATTATTTTTCATTAAATATGATCATTTTATACTATAGTACTGTTTCAAACTCCATAAACTTGCAATTTAACTTACAATTCTTAACGTTTTGACCGGAATCTCGATACTGTTGTAACATGTTTAGAAGGTGATCCCATTTATGGAATGCATCACAAATAAACATCTGATCTCTCCAGAAATCTAATACATGTATTTATAATTGCTGTGCAAACAATAATTTTATTGACACCAGTATTTCTCAACATAAAAGCAATACTTATATTATGTCGAGATATGTTTCTTTCTCTCCAGTTTTGTATTTCAAACTTTATGAACTATAATGTCATTAATGAAGGATACATGTGTCATTAGATATTTAACTTTGTAAAGTATGCATACATCACTGAACCAAGTACCGTAGTCTGTACATACATACACTGTATCTGCAGATTTTGAAGGATTTAGCCGAAATCTGACATGGGACTGAGTAAATGGGAAAGAATACGCCTGTAGTTTTAGCATTAGAACATGGGGAAGCATTCCAGGCCCGTTTCACAATGGCCTCCTCAAGTTAGGAGATCCTAAAGTTAAAACCCAGTTTATCACCTCCTAAGTTAAATGCTGATGTAAGAAGGGATAAGACTTATGACGTCCTCATGAAACACTTGTTACGAGGTGATAACTTTTAGGACTGGTTTAGGAACTCGTAACTAGTCAGGATACTGTCGTGAAATGGGGGCCAGATGTATATTCTATTTTACTTGTATGACATATCCAGATTTTACCTTGCTTTGAAGTATTATTTTTTATTTTACCATATATTCTAACTTTTCCAATCTGAATGTATCTACAAGTGATGTATTGACTTGTGATGAAGAGATGAATGACACCTATTAGTAAAAAAACTAGTACATGTACAATGTCTTGTGTGAAAGAACTAATAATGCAAAGCAATGTATATGAACCACGTTATGTTTCATAGAGTGAATTGACATGTTATCATCTAATACATGGTCTTGGTTGACATATTACTCTGTATTAGAATATCTATGTTTTGCATTCAAAATGATGTAGGTACTAGTAGTTTTGTGTGATTCAGAATAGGACATTTGGTTCCTATTTATGATTGGCAATGTTTTGTTGTACAAATTTGGCCAGCTATTAACTATATATAATTATGGCTGTCAATTTAGTTGATAATAGTCGATTTAGTTAGATCAGATCAGATTGATTTATTACTTGATGAAAACCCATATGTGACGAGATCGGACATGAACAAGTGTGCACCAATAGTGATGTTGGCAACTATATCTGTTAGTCAGTGTTCGAAATTACCGCTGGAAACCTACTGGCCCGAATACTGATACAAATAACAAATGTTTACAAAAAACATGAATTTCTACTGGCCCTTAGGATACCTTTAGCATTGGGAGCAATGGCCGGGCCAGCAGTAATTTTGAATACTGGTGTTAGTATCTTAGTGTGGCCATGTATGTGTGTGGGTGTATGTGTATTGAGAACAGTATTAGTTAAGTATTAGTTAGCAGTGGTTAATTAGATTGAGATTTCCCTTCCTGATTGATGCTTACCAACATTGCCTCATAACTTGCCGCGTATCATAAGCAATGCCTACAGATCTGAAACATCACATGTCATGCCTACAACTCTGAAACATCACATGTCATGCCTACTGATCTGAAATGTCACATGTCATGCCTACATATCTGAAATATCACATGTCATGCCTACTGATCTGAAATATCACATGTCATGCCTATAGTTCTGAAATATCACATGTCATGCCTACAGATCTGAAACATCCGAAGTGAGGCCTACAGTTTTGATGCATCCCAAGTGATGCATACAGATCTGAAACATCACATGTCATGACTACAGATCTGAAACATCCCAAGTGATGCCTACAGTTCTGAAGCATCCCAAGTGATGCATACAGATCTGAAACATCACATGTCATGCCTACAGATCTTAAATATCACATGTCATGCCTATCGATCTGAAACATCACATGTCATGCCTAAAGATCTGAAACATCACATGTCATGTCTACTGATCTGAAACATCACATGTCATGTCTAAAGATCTGAAACATCACATGTCATGCCTACCGATCTGAAATATCACATGCCATGCCTACATATCTGAAATATCACATGTCATGCCTACCGATCTGAAATATTACATGTCATGCCTACAGATCTGAAACACCACATGTCATGCCTACAGATCTTAAACATCATGTGTCATGCCTACAGATCTTAAATGCCTACAGATCTGAAACATCATATGCCATGCCTACAGATCTGAAACATCACATGTCATGCCTACAGATCTGAAATATCACATGTCATGCCTACCGATCTGAAATATTACATGTCATGCCTACAGATCTGAAACATCATGTGTCATGCCTACAGATCTGAAACATCACATGCCATGCCTACAGATCTAAAACATCACATGTCATGCCTACAGATATGAAATATGGCATGCCTACTGATCTGAAACATCACATGTCATGCCTACAGATCTGAAATGATGCTATACCTGTGTGTTGTGCAGATAGTAGTTTGAGAATAGACCATTGATGTTGCTCAGTCACCATCCTCTAAAAACAGGCTCATTCACTGATCCTTCATACGCTACATCTTTTTAGAAGCAATATCCTGTGTTTTAGTTTAAAAATATAGATCAATCCAAGCATGCGTAACTTGCCTTGTCACATATTTCGTCATGTCAAAATTTTGTGACTAAGAGAAGCGCTCCGATTGGCTCAATCTATGACCTTTATATTTTATTCATCTGTATACTGTATGTTTAAGGAGCCAATGAACTTGTATTTTTAAGGAGAGAAGTGCACCTGCCCTCGTGTGTATACTGTCCTGGCAATCTGAATGGGTCACATGCTCATGTTTACATTTGTTTGTTGATTATGTATAGTATATTAAGATATATTTCAGGAATTGATGTATAATATCCAATATACTAGATGTAAATAAAATGTTAGTCGTTTGGCATTGCTAAAGAAATTGGTTAAGATAATGGAAAACATGTAACAAAGTGTATTTTCTACAAAGTTTATAGGATACATGTTACACAATTTGAGATTTTATCCTAATGGTTCAGTACTTCCTTTTGCATCACAGTATTAGTATTAAGGATAAAACTAGTGGTTAATATTAGCTGTTTATTTAGATACTGTACAACACTTTAATTATGTGGATGTAGATTACACATTTGCGGGGAAAAAAGATGAAGTTAACCTTTGCTGCCTTCAACACTAACGGTGAAGACTATTAAAAGGACTAGATCCTCAAATTGATACTCCATATTTAATGTATAAATATAGGGGGTAAATACAATATGAAATACTGCAAAACTGTTACGTAAAAGAAATATTGTAGCATTTAAACTGTTTTCCCAGCTTGCCAAATGATTTGTTTGTCACAGTTTGTGAAGTGTTAAAAGTGGATGTATATAGAGCCCTGTGTGGTTGATCCTTGGTCAAAGTGATAGGTGCCCTGTGCATGCTTTGTCAAGTGAAGTACACATCGTTAACAGTAGTCTAATCAATATACTACATCTACTAGAAATAACTACTGGTAGTTATGGATGCACATGTTATTTCTGTCTGAAATGTCATAGGAAGGTATAAGATCAAATGTCTGCTCTCTTCTTTTATCTAACATCTCTGGACATTTTTGTGAAAAGTAATAATAATAATAATAATAATAATAAATGCATATGTATAACGTACGTATTCCACCAACTTAACAGTTGGTATGGTTTTCAAATGTATTACAGATTGATATATCATTCAGAGTATAAAAAGTGAAGTTTGAATGATGATCATTTTTGTACATGATCACATACTTTTATTACTATAATATTCATCTAAAGATAAATTTGGAGAAGATATGTATAGTTACTGATCCTATAGAGGACATATAAGGTAAAGAACATAATATAAAACAAAAATAACTGAAAATAATTATACACTCAAACCTAAGAAAATAATCCCACGACATAATTCCCAAGGGGCTGTGTGTGTCAACATTAATTAATTAACTTAAATTAAATTAAGCTCCAAGATTTTAAAATTAAACGTCAATAAATATCCATGGTCACGGGAACCTACTCTTAATCATCAGTATTTTCTGCTTTGATTGTTGGCATGTTCATAAGTACATGTATGTTCTAACCGTTCCAACTATGGCAGATGGTTCCCTCACTCAAGGCCGCAGATGGATCTTGTTAGAGGCGAGTTTGATGTTGGCAGCCACCATTGCTTCTACAGTAAGCCATGGAATACTCCCAACTGCTAGCCAAAATTAAGCACCACTCTCATCTATTCCCGTATTCTCGTAATCAAACAACTAATTATTATGTTAGAAGATAAGTTTCATTAAGCATTGTGTTTTGGTCCATATTGTTCTCATAACATATTTTACTCTAGTCAACTTCCTAACTTAATCTAGTCGACAGGTGCAAGAATCAATCTTCCATTTCCATTTGTGTTTTTATTTTTGGTGATACATGTAATGTTATAGACTAGTAAATTAACAAATGTGTCTACATTAACCCTCTCCCTGCTGGAGGAACTGGGGATGTTTTAATATAAAGAGCAGTGCATGTGCCTAATCTAGCAGGGAGAGGGTTAACATGAGCACCTTTATTATTATGCACCATGTAACCAATTGTAACTTACTGATGGTTAATTTATAATCAGAATTGTTTGTATAGTCTTTTTAGATTTTCCTGTTTACCATGATCATTTTATTTGTTCTTTCTCTTTGGAATGCCTTGATGTATACAAGCTGCTGCTATTGTTGTATGGTTTACGTTTTTAAGAAATTTGACATTTCATGTGCGACGATCTTGGTGATTTTGTACTTAGTTTATTATCATTTCTTTATTTGTTAACTCCATGTAGAAACTGACTAACCTGTTTTCAATTGTTGAAATGATGTATCCATGAAATTTTATTGTAATAAATCCTCAAGAACTATTTGTGTTTTAGCGTGCATAAGTGGGTCATATTCTATTTTTAGACATCTCTAGTTTAAAGATTCTGGCGATAAGCTACATGGTATCATGTGTGTGACTGTTTTGTTTATATACCCGTATATTATATACAATGCCTAGTACTCGTTTTTGGCTATCGGCAGAACTTGGGAAATTCTTGGAAATTCTAAACATTTACCAAGTACTGAAAAATAGTGGACAGTGACCTTTCAGTAGTCTGACCTCCAAAGATGGTAACATTTCATCTCACTGTCCACTTTAGTTGACATTAAATAACAAAGCCCAAGAAATATTGTTTCAGGGAAAATTTATTCAAAGTATGATTAGTGTATACATAATATCTTGACATGGTCTCACATACAATCATAAAACTTGCCTTCATCTTGTATTATGTTCAATAATATTGCTTTTCCTCACTGTATTGACATTTCAATAATGAAAACAATTGATATGATTTCTAGAATTCTACAACATAAACTGCACCATGCTGGGGTTACTGTGGTATTTCATTCAAACCAACAGCAACCAAGTAGGTATAATATTATAAAAAAGCACCATTTAAAACAATCTATTGAGTAGCTTTGTAAATGATTGTTCGCACTGTGGGACTAATATACCCCTTTCAACACATACTGTAAAACGGGTATCATTTGCGTGTCTGTATTTTTCACGAAAATCACGATCTGTGTTTGATCGTGAATTTAAGAAAAACATGAATAAGACTTCCATTTTTTTACTTCCGATAGCCACTAATTTAATTACTGGCCGGGACTAATTACTGTTGAATACGTCAGTGACCACCGCACGTGATTTTTAACATGTTAGCCTGTGAGTAGGATCCGAGTTTGGTGAAGCTGTTAAGAGACCAACAAAATCATTTATTTTGACATACTTGGACAACGTGAATTTAATAAATCGTGAATATGTTTTCCCCCTTAAATTTTGCAAAATCGTGAAAATTGCGAGCTGCTAAATAAAATCTTTTTAATAATAACCCATCTGAGTTGGATTAATCGGCATTAGTGTTAGGGTTAAGTATACAAGAAAGTAGAATGGTGGTTAAGAATCCAAATGGATGATAATTTTGTTCAGAAAAAACAGTGGAGAAAGAACACCGTCAACACTGAAAATGTTTGCTAAATATTCATGACAAAAAGTAATTTGATGCCGAGACGTATATACATGAAAATAGGTATATATAGGGCCTTTAAATATAATTGAAAAAGGGGAGGGAGGGTGGTGCTTTCTATTACCTGAAGCAAATTTGTAATATGATTCGTTGTTTCTATTTACGTTGTATCGTCAGTGTTCGAAATAGAGTCCGTCCGCACGCCTGCGACAGGTTATTTTCAGTGAGAACTGGTAACATTTTATCCTTGCACGCCCGTATGTCGTGTTACTTTTTGTTTGTTTTTCAAGATGTATATCATCGATCACTGGCCAACATGTATGAGGACGGGTAACTTCTCAGACTTACCAGACCTCATGTCTGGCAGTGAAATTGCTGGAGTTTTATACACTGATATCATGCGACTGTTGATATGGAGCTACATATATCATTAGACCAAAATTTAGAGTGAACTAGTGAATATGAAGTATAATGTCTAGGCATGAATCTCGGTCATTTATGACAATACAGAAATTGTGAATATTTTACCATGTATGTAAATTAGCTTTACAGAATTAGTCATGGACCCAAGTACAAAATTCTTCACTATAGTATTAGTATTGTCGGGGCCCCTAGAACCTGCCTGGGAATGTACTAGCTTTGATACACACATCCTAATAACATTACAATATTACCACAATCATTCATATTTTCATACAAACACACAAAACACATTTGTAAACAGAGTTTGATCTGCCAGTTACACTTCCGGAAGTTTTGCATCTCCCTTATGTCTGCAATGAAGATTTGGCAGTATCTGTTTGCACGTCAATTATTAATAAGTCACTCGGTTGGAATTTGCAAAAATTGGCTCCAAATAAACCATTGATATTGATTAGGTCAAATTGAAGTGTAAATTGAAAAGCCACTCCAAATCTACCTCAGGCAACCATTGGTTATGCAATGCAGCAATAACAAAACAAACAACTGCAGATTTTATATGAATCTGATGATGATTAGAATATTTTAAAACTGTAAGTGCAAAGGTCTCATGAAGAATTCTGAATGGCAAATAAATATGTCGTTGTTAAAATAAGTTAAATCGTAAATGCTTGGTTGTAAATAATAAGGCAAACATGATGTGAGATTTTTGTTCAAATATAACAACAGATTCCTTTGTAAAATGTTGAAATTACATGTATTTAACTGTAGACAAACACTACAAACAAGCATATCGAATAATAAAAATAAAAATATACTGTAATTAATGCAATTAGAACCCTGGGAGATTAACACAGTTGGATAACAAAGTTTGACAATAGAAGGGAATAGTTATTAGTTTAGCCAGCAGAAATCCTAACGTCACTGGTGATGAAATTCTTCTGTTCTCGAAGCTCTCGCATCTACTATGAAACAATAAGCATTCTCGTAGCGATGTCTTATACATGGCGACCACACACTCATGAGAATGCCATGGTCTTGTAGTAGATATGTAAGCTCCGAGAAACGATACTCTGCATAGAACTATGCAGAAGCAAGGAAGAGGCTGGCAATATCACAGAGTATTAATTAGTGGGGTGGGCCACTAATTAGTTCAACTACAGTACTTTTATCAGACATGTTTTAGTGAAGAATATAAATACAGAAAAATATAAAACCACACTTAAGTACATGTATATATACAATTTTCATTTAGAAATGGAAGAAAAAAAACAGATAAAGAAAGGCTTAGGACACTTGTGAAAATTAGTAAAGCACATAACACACCATCCTCGAAAACCCAAGCCATTATGACTACACTAACCTCCGTCAAATACCCTGGGATCACTGTCTATATACAACTC
>JAUTBV010119598.1:0-13231 GCA_032361325.1 Lepetodrilus fucensis
ATGGCGTAGCACAATTTCAATTAATCTCTACAGCATTTTATGTTTTTTACATGATGTACAAAAATATCGCTCTATTACTTTGTCATTGAGATCGCTTCAAAATGTCAAAAATACATCATTAGGCAAAACAAACAGTCTGCTACTCGAACCTCCTGGCTGCCTGAACACCCGCGCAGCTCGGACAATGTGTTTTTATAATACATGATTAAACTTTTTACATCCATATATGGATTAGGTATGGTTTATATATTGGTAAATACCAACTTAAAATTAAATGATTTCACCAGAAGATTACGCACCCCGTCCTGTGTTATGGGGGCGATAATATGTCCTGCCAGTGGCATAAAAAGGCCTATTTTTATCCTGTTTTCTGCCGTCGCTCACGCTATAACCGAAGTGGCGCAGATAACTTTGAATATAGCGTAAGGTCACACTATATAGCTATACATGTGCCATAGTAAGTATAATGACGTTGATGTACGTATTAAGAAAAATATCCAGGAAAACTTTCATATTTCAGGCGATAATAGGCCCGTAACCAGTAGTTGTTTAGAATAATCGAGTAGCAGACTAGTTGCCTAAAATGTATGTGTGACGATTCAATCGCTATGTATTCCAATCTCTAAAACAAATCACATGCATATAGGCGTAATAATTTTATTTCCCATCCTGGGTCCAATTGCTCAGAAAGATTGTAGCACTACGAGAGTCATAACTCCTGTACATAACCATGAAGCTACCACTCTCATAGTGCTATGATCATTCTGTGGAACCAGGGCCTGGGTTATAATTACGGTAAGCACTAATACTGACCAGTAAGAGCAGGGCTTGGGTAATAATTGAACACTTATACTGACCAGTAAGAGATGACCTCCTGGCTGCCTGAACACCCGCGCAGCTCGGACAATGTGTTCCACAGCATCCTTGAAGAACACCAGCTTGGTGGCCTGTAAACATGCATTGTCAATACAGCCTGAGTAGTCTCCCCTGCAGTCATCCAAGGATACGTCAATTTGAGATATAGTAATCTAAGATAAGATCAGTTATTATTGAGCTAGAATGAAGACTACAGGAATGGTTGAAGGATAGTAAACTGTTAACACAGAGCAATGTCTGTGATGGAGTCTGACATTACCGAAGTGTTGCCGGCGTTGAGTGTCATGTACTGCTCCTCCAGGACTCGGGCCAGCTTGAGGCGGTCTGTCATAGGTTTGTACACTCGCTGCAGTGTCGTGTCGTCCATGTCCGAGAAGTCCCCGAACAGCACCGATTCCGTCATCAGCTTCTCCGCCGTCCAGTTCACCTGGACACCAAGTCAACATGGCGTCAAGATAAACCATGCAATATGTGCTAACAGTGTTCAATACAAATAATTAATGAAAACACTACTTTTCGAATATAACATCTACCCGCTGCAAGTACCCCGTAGCCAGTCGTACCTTGAAGTAGTCGTGCAGGTTCTCGGAGAGGATCTGGAAGAAGACCATCCTGTCATCCTGGCTGACCAGACGGTCGTGGAACACCCGCGTGGCCTCGTGGGACAGCAGCTGGGCGCAATTCTCCTTGCCCACGATCACCGACTCATGAGCCTGCAGCAAGCCCTGGATCACCTGCAGCCAGCAGACAGAGTGACACCAGTGAGACAGAGTAGAGACAGAGTGACACCAGCATGATAGAGTGACACCAGTGAGACAGAGTGATACCAGTTATAGTGACACCAGCATGATGGAGTGATATCAGTGAGACAGAGTAGAGACAGAGTCACACCAGCATGATAGAATGACATCAGTGAGACAGAATAATGGGTGAGACAGAGTGACACCAATTGGAGTGACACTAGTGTGGCACCAATGAGACAGAATGACAGGTGAGACAATACTTAAGGGTGACACAGAGTGACATCAGTGAGACAGAGTGACACCAGTGAGACAGAGTGACATCAGTGAATACCTACCTTGGAGAGGTCGCGGATGTTGAAGGTGTAGTGCGACCGTGTAGGGGTGGGAAGCATGCTGCTACACATGCGGTAGTACACGGCGATGCTGGCCGACACCAGGGGGAACAGACTGTCGGTGACCTCCGGCATGAACTCTCCGTCCTGGAGGAAGCGGCCCAGCTGGACCTGGTAGATGTGCTGCAGGGACCGAGTGGATGGCGTGGGCAGTGCCAGGATGCTACATGCACAGACACAGATACAGCAGGCATCAGACACATACATTACACTAGGCAGGCATGTACATAGCTGGGCAGGCAGGCAGGCATAGGCTAGGACTGCTACAAACATACTTGTTAAAATGTGTAGTTTAAGTTGGGTTGCATGTACTTGTAATCCTACAAAAGCACTCTTCAAAATGTAATATTATTCTTGTTTCATGTACAGGTACTAGTAATCCTACAAAAACAATCACAACAAATAAATGTAATTGTTCTTTGTAATTTGCAAGCTGGGTTACATGTACTAGTAGATTTATAAAAACTTTCAAAACTTAATGTCAAAGTTTTTTGTAGTTGGGAAGATAGAATATGGCAATGGCATGACACATAGAGAAATGATTGAAAAGCTAGAAAGATAGCCCTCTAATATAAATAATATAGGTATGATAAATTAGCCTGAATTGATTATAAGATATTTTCGGAAGGGAATTAAAAGCTACGTTGCATCCACATGCAGAAATTGCCTCTTAACAGAAGTATCAAATTATACTATAAAGGTTATAATAGATCATATAATGTATGGTACCTGTATGCTGTGATTCTGACATGCAAGTGCTGGCACGACTGCCACAAGACTACAGACTATAAACAAGCAGCATGGCAGAAGGACTATGAGAGACATACGAGGAGTTCCCATGCATGACCACACACTAGTACTCACCAGAAGTGTTTGAGCAGACGTGGACTGGTGGGGTTCCGGCCACCCCCCGGCGGACCACAGGCTGCCACCAACGTCACGTCTAGTATGTCCTAGACAACATGACAACGACACTCTCTCACTGGTCGGTTACAGATTGACCAATTCTCAACAGGGGTATAATCAGTGGAAATTAATAAAAATGGAATGTTTGGTATGTGTTCAAAGGTTCCTTGATTCAGTCTCATTCAAAAGATCCAAAACTAACGCTCAAACAGATATATATATATGATACTCGCTGCGTTACGGTCTCAGGAAATCGGCATACGAGCAGCGTCAATTTGAACTCTTTGACCTCAGCCAATCACAGCCTTGCCTAACTAAATGCTCAGGGTCGTTTGCACCGTTTAACATGTAAAACCGGCCACTGATTGGCTAACACTGCCTAGCGGAAGCATGTGACCAGAACGTTGTGTGAGTGTTGTTGAGGTGAGGTCAAAGGGCAATCTGATGTGAGGTAAATGCCGATTTAATGAGATTGTTCCTTGATTACTATTAATATTACCCCAGTAACAGCCATACCGGTTGTATACTGCCCAGGGAGTTGAGAAGGAATTGAGTGCACACAGATACATTAACCGTGGTAATACTGTAGCACCATGAGCATGTGTACGACATGGAATAGGCACATTATAAATATGCATTATTATTATATATGTTGGTAACAAATTATGTCAATGCTTTGTGAGTTACATTATTTTTTAGTCAGAGAACAGATTTGACTTGACAACATTAGTCATTTTCCAGATTTAACCATAAGGATGCTGAACTACCAAAAATGAAAAAGAAAGCAATGTTGGGATTCATGAAAGGATGTTGTATTACTATTTTCAGTTTTGCTATTTACCTTCCACCTGAGTTTTGCTGTGTCGTAGAATCCCCCGGTCTCCAGGAATTGTCGGAGAAGTTCTAGTGGAGGCTGGGCTCCGTACTCTTCTGGCGACGGCATGTTCAGGTCATCCACGAACACAATCACCTGCAAACAACAATAAGGCAACATGTAGATTTCATATTTTACCTTTATAAAAATAATATTATTAATTATATAAAAATAATATTTTGTTTAGGCGTTATATTGACAATGCAATGATGCCATAATTACAATATCATGTTTGAAATGATGTCTTATAATATGGAAACAAAAGGCTACTTTTATGCAAAGCTAATTGGTTCAAATACATAAAGTTTCTTATTTTCTACAGACCAATTTTATAATCATTATGAAGCTTCGACTTCCAATATGTACTTTTGATTTCAACAACTAATTCACATAACATCTGAGAGTAAATGTTATTATTTTTTCTCAGCTATGTCAAAGCTGCAGACCACCCCTTCATGAAGGTATTGTATCCACTATGAGACCACAGCGCTCTTATATATATATTTATTTTTCTCACCGATGACATGGTTTCTTAGTAGATACAAGACCTTCATGAAAAGATATTTCTCTGTTACAACTAACCTTCCTTCCTTTAGGAGCTCCCATGGAGTCTCTGCTCTTCTTGATGAGCTTGTGTATGATCTGAGCCTGCAGTCTGGCTGAGCTTGTCTGAGCACTAAACTGTATGGTGGTACTCAGGATGCCGGTGCTGACTTTAGGCTTGGCGGACATCAGGTGATCCATATCCTGGTCGTCGTCGTCGCCGCCCATTTGGGTGAGGTGCTGGATGCTCTGCAGCAGGGACGAGTGCTTCTCGCTGTAGTTGAAGATGTGGCCCAGCACCGTGCCGTTCTTGCACGTCGTGCCGCCGTCCTTCTCCAGCCGCTTCAGCATGTAGTCGATGATGGCCGACTTCCCCACGCCAGAGTCGCCTGGAGGAGGAGGAGAAATATATGGATTGATTGACTGAATTAATGCTTTACTTCAAAGCGGGAATATCTCACCCATAGGCAATGAGTACCATGCTAATTTACAAAATATGGGTAAATACTTGGAAGAAATAGGTTGTGTTTGAATTAGGGCTTAGAGTAACTTAGAGCCACTTTCAAGATTATCATGGAAGAAGTGAATGTTCATTAAGAGAAAACATAATGTTGACATCTATTGGTTTATCTATATCACATCCTCAACTCAATGATTTTGCTCATGGATATATACTATTTAATGTGGGTTTTTTCCCATATTATTTTCCCAATATTACCAACAATATTTAGAAATAACTGTAAACAGTAAAAAGAAAAATATATCTCAATAACGGTAAATTATATGGTTTATGATGGTCACATTGTTCAGCTAGAACCACAATCACTCGTACAACCCCCACCACCACCATCATGACACCTACCAGTCAGCAGCACTGGGTGTTTGTCAAGGATGAGCAGGCTGGTGATGAAGGAGAATCTGACGATGTCGACGGTGGAGACGATCTCGGCGGCCTTGGGCTCGCTGCACTTCTTGTGGTCGGTGTGTATGCCCATAGTTTCCCCGATGGTGATGACTGCGCCCTTCTCGATGAGGGACTTAGTGGAGGGGATCAGTGCGTCCCACGACACGAATGTGCCGGACTCGATGTCCAGGAAGTAGCTAAACACACTCCTGTTGCCCGCTGGCAGTCGCACACCTTCAACATTGAGAAATAGAGGATATTACACGATGTTCTATTTAATATCAACTTTATGTCCTGAGTGGAATAATTTTATTGCACAAGCTTCAGCGAGTGCAAATACAATTATTTCATGAGGGACATAAAGTTACTATTACAGTGTGTACATATAGCAAGGGAATGAAAATCAGGACTCGTACTCACCCAGAGGAGGTTCAATCTCAAAGATCTCCCTCATGAAGTTGTCAAACTCGTTACAGATGTTGACGTCCTTTTCCACTTTGTCCGCACCGCGTCTGTTGACCGTCTCGTCCTCGTCGGAGTCCTCCTGGCGTCTCAGTGTGCCACCCATGCCCCATGTGAAGCAGAACACGAACAGCTTGCCGAGGAGGTGCACCAGGTTGCCCGGGTTCTTCATCAGGTAGTACACCCGGCTGGAAATACGCAGATTGTATTGTGAGTGTGCAGTGTCTGCAGTGTACTAGTCAGCATGCAGTACATTTACAAATATTTAACCTTCTTCATGCTTTGGGCAGCTGAAGATGAGCTAGTGCATGTATTAGGTAACATTAGTTGTGGTTCTCCAGGAAAGAGAGGGTTAATATAGAAATAGAACAGAAACTTGTGATAATGATGGAATTTCCAGGAAGGTTTTCCACAACAAACCTGTCACTTCCTTCGTCCAGTTCCTGGTCTTCCTTCACTTTGCTGCTGCTGCGCTTGGTCTTACGCTTTGGTTTGGCTGATCGACTTCCTGTCCGAGACGAGTTTCTGCTGGAGCTATGCTTACTGTCCTGACTGAGTGGCCGTGAGTCGTCTTGGTCTGCAAGTCACAAGCTTTGTACAAGTCACACATTTCATATATGTCACAAATGTCATACTAGTCACTCAGGAAAGCAACATCACCACTGTTGGGACTGTAGTTCAACAAAAATTACCCCACTACCAATTCCTGCACATAAGGACACTTTCATGAAGCCCTCGTACGTCCACATCGACACCCTCGCACCCTTGTAGTTGTAACAGAGGGCAATGCTCATACAACTGAGCCAAAGTCAGTGAACTTGCTTAAACTCTGACCTTTGCTTCTGATGATCTACCATTGTTTTACCACTCACCCCTACGACCACAAGGAAGCATCATATTTTGTATGAAGGCAAAACAGCCGTGTCAATGGTCTAAGAAATACTCATCTCATACATGCATCTTTTGTATAAAAAAACAATTGTGACTTTAGAATATTTATCATTATACTGAGATTGTGTTGATACACTTCAATGTACCACCTGAAGCAGTGTTTAAACGATGGGCTAAGTGCATTATGAATATGCTTATTATAATTATTTGCTTGTACCTGGACAGCCAAAGCCTCCGTGGGTGCTCATGTAGTCGAGGTATGCGTACAGGAGGCTGCAGATGCAGGTGATGATGCTCATCTCGGGCGTATCCAGGACCTGGAACCTCTTGTACTTGGTCAGGAACGCAAAGCCTTTCTCTATGGTGTACTCAAACAGCGCGTGCAGATGGTTGCGGCCGCTTTCGGGGAGCTCACGTGGCACCCGCTGTAGCCACGTCTTTACAAATGGCCGCCAGCCAAGGTCAACTGGGTCCTAGGAGATAATCAGAAACTCTATAAATATCAATATATCTAATAATAATAATGAGAGATGATCATATTGATATATATTATCACACAAATTAATTAGAGTATTTAAAGGTTGTCAAGAATCACGTAGACATGGGTAAAAAGCATGTGAGATGACGGGAGGAGTATTACATTAAGGAAAACAATAATTTAACAATAGTGAGTGAGTGAATATAGAGTTTAACGTCGCTGCGGGAATCTTTCACCCATTTGCGACGATTTAACAATAGTATGAAAGAAGATAAATTCTATATGACATATGACTAAAAGCATTTCATTAAATATTTTCTTCATAAGAGGTTAAAACAGCTGTGTAAATCTGCATTATTGTATTCTGAATATTTTGTCAATCTCAATGGGTTCCTTCCAGATAGCTATACAATAGTATTTGCAGTGTGTGTGGAGGGCATCTCACCATGTAGACCATGGCACATCTGCTGATGGTGGCGGGACTGGCTTGAGACAGATTGTCCACCTCAAACAGGATCCTCATCCCCGGAGTGAGACTGATGCGCTCCCCACTAGCCAGACACAGCACCTGGAGACACAGGATGTCTCAGTTATAGTGGCACTATCAGCACAGGCAGTTATATAATGTTACAGTTACAGGCATAGGAATATAATGACACAGGTTCAAGTTTTTCAAGTTTGTTAATTACAAGCACAAGAGCAGGTGGGTTTCCTCTTTGTTGGCTAAGTCCATATAGTGTTGAACAGATCCAGAGAACTCAGTTTCAAATCTCAAGATCAGCATAGTGCTATTGAACCATACTTCAAGAGATCATATCATAATATTGATTTTACCCCAATGAGCATAGTGATTCTACTCCAATGAGCATAGTGATTCTACTCCAATGAGCATAGTGATTCTACTCCAATGAGCATAGTGATTCTACTCCAATGCTAGGTAACTGATGTCTACAAGGGATTCTAACCACCTTGAAGTCATCTAGAGATGGGATAATGTCACATATATCCTTCCAGGGTGTACACTCCAACTATAACACGTGTCTCTTGTTTTCTCATAATACAGTCATGTGTGCTTTGAGTATATTATCAGGAGTGCGTTATTACATTTTCCGTGTGTTACTAACATTGACCATGCGTTATTAACATTTGTAATGCATTATTAACATGTGTCCGTGCATTATTAACATTGACCATGTGTTATTAACGGAGAAAAATGTAATAACGCATGAACGTATGTTTGCTGTTGGTTTCAAACATTATTTCAAAATATTCAAAGTCTGTAAAGACAAATTCGATCTGAAATTCTTGCATTTCTTGCACTCTAGTCCATTAGCCGATGAAAGTTCAACCTAAAGTTTTATAGATGTTCAATACGGTAGGCATTTGAATGAATCGCTCGTAAAACCCCTTACATATTAAGTATATTCATATTAAAATGTGTATACAACGTTTATTTGTATATTTTTGTCGTGATATATGACATACGGCCCTCTGGCATTACTGGCATGTAATGCACTCCGTTTCACGAATTACCCCTCGGGCTACTTCCTTCAACGTTGTGCATTACATACTGTAACGCCCTCGGGCCGTGTGTTAACCATCACATATCTGCCAGAGATGAGATAACGCAGTGTTATCTGATGTCTACACAGAGCTCTCCACTCACCTTGGAGTCGTCCAGCACAGTGTTGAGGTTCTCCACCCACAGAGTGTCCACTGGACCGTCCAGAACTAGCCACTGCCAGTCAGTCACTGTCCCATCATGGATGTCCTTCCTGTCACCGTCGTCTGTGATCACGCTGGACGCACCGTCTCCTCCCTGGCTGGCCGTCTCTGACTTGCTACTTGTCTGAAAGTAACACTAGGGATGATAAGCATGATATTTCATGTCAAAAACAAGCAGCATGCGGCAGGATATAAAAAAATTCAAACTCTCATTAAGAAATCTCAACGGGATACACAGGACATTATGAAGATCACATGAACCAATCAGATCAAACATGGAGGCGAGGTAAGCAGTATTATTCACCTGCGTTGCCGGTGAGGCGTCAGATCTGCTAGTGGTGGGAGTCTCCGGTCTCGTCTCCTTCCCATCCTCTCCGCTGGGTGCCACTGGCATCGCTAGCTTGGCAAACTTGCGGGTGGCAGAGGCTATGAGTCCGTCAGTCCACTCAAACGTTATCGGGTTCGTCTCTCCGTACAGCTCTCCCAGCTTCACACATTTGGGATTGATGACAAAGGTGTCCACGTGTCCCTTCTTGGCACGGTTGTGCTGTAGACACACCAATACATCATTGCTTCTCCACTCATGGCAGGTTTTACATAATACAACTAATGAACAATTATATATAATAATAGTATTTAAATAAGTGATGAATTCAAGAAGAAATAAGTACATTAATTAACATTAAATTTATTTGAATAAATCATTTAAAATAAATATAGTATTTAAATAAGCTACGAATTCAAGAACAAAATAAGTACATTTAATTAAATTGAATCAAATAAAACACAAATACAAATATTAAAAATAATAATAGTATTTTTAATAGTAATTATAAGACTAAAATGTGCACTGACGGTGTAGTTGAGTTTGCGCGGGCTGCCGTCACTGCTGCCCTCCTCCTGCTGGGTGGAGATAGTGGGAAGGAGGACCAGGGCCTTCTGGAGGATGTTCCTGACCACCGTCTTACCACCCCCGGTGGGCCCCACCAGCATCACCCCGTGTCGCACCATGATCTGACTGTGCAACTGCTTCACCTTCTCAATCTGATTTCCCCAGTGCTGCAGGTTCTGGTCACGGATTGCCATCGAGATAGCTTTCTGTCAACACACAAGACAGCTTTCTGTCAATACACAAGACAGCTTTCTGTCAACACACAAGACAGCTTTCTGTCAACACACAAGACAGCTTTCTGTCAATACACAAGACAGTTTTCTGTCAATACACAAGACAGCTTTCTGTCAACACACAAGACAGCTTTCTGTCAACACACCAGACAGCTTTCTGTCAACACACAAGACAGTTTTCTCTCAACACACAAGACAGTTTTCTGTCAACACACAAGACAGTTTTCTCTCAACACACAAGACAGCTTTCTGTCAACACACCAGACAGCTTTCTGTCAACACACCAGACAGCTTTCTGTCAACACACCAGACAGCTTTCTGTCAACACACGAGACAGCTTTCTGTCAACACACAAGACAGCTTTCTGTCAATATACAGGGCATTTCAGTTAATAATATGCAGAGTTTTACCTCACTGATTCAATGCTGTATGCATGCTCACATTAGAAAGCCTCAGTAGTTTATGAAAAATCTTATACTAATAATGGGATAGGGTTTTAACGTTGACTGAGGGAGCTGGGGTCACCTCGAGCAAGCCGTGGTCTGGGCTGGGCGGTCGCACTCCAGGAAACAGATCGGCCAGGATGTTCTCAAACAGCGGCACATCCTCGGCAATAAACTTGGGCAAGTTGACATCCCTCAGCGAGTGGATGAGGATGTGAGACTCCTCCTCAGTTGTCAGCCTCCTGTTTGTTCCTATGTCCCTGCAACAATGTCAGTAACAGCTGAGCAAATCTTTACATATTCAACATTCAGGGTATCATTTCACGAACCTCTCGTATCTACAACAAGACCATAAGCACTCTTGTAGCGATCAGGCACTTACGAGAGTGCTATGGTCTCCTAGTGGATATGAGAGCTTCCTGATACCGCAGTTTAACCTCCTGGTCCAGAGGTTACGTACATTGAGTACAATTTCATATATTTTGCATTGGAACTTGCAAGCAAAACCCGAGTTGGAACATGAAATTGTACTCAAAAATGTTTCGTGACCTTTAACCGGTGACCTGTCCTACCTCTGCTGGGCGTTCCTGCGACCATGTCCTGCCATGACCAGGACGGTCTTGATGGCGCGCATGCCGAAGTCGTAGTGGTCCTGCTGTGACAGCTGCTTGCTGGCCAGGTTGTACAGGTTGACGATTTTCTTGGAGAAGGACTTGGCCTTGACGAAGCCCTCGGAAAACAGCATGATCTCCGCGATGAGGGCGTAGTCCGGCACCATCATGGCCACCGGGCGGAACAGGTACTTGAGGTTGTCCGGGAGTTCCACTCTGCCGGCGTAGCTATGGGAGACCAAGTAACATAACGATGACTTTGTGTTTGTCTTCACAATTCTATATACTCTGGTAGGCCTACTGAATAGGTGACTTGTCAAGATAAAACCAATAACAAGATAAAGGAAAAGGATGTAGAAATATACACTTGTTTTTTTTCTATTAGGAAAATAATTGAATTAGAAGAAATAGATATTTTGAATGAAGGAATATAATTGTTAAGTTACTTAAATTTTACAAAAAGTAACAAAATTGAGACCTTGCATGTCAATCAATACGTCACATAGCATTACGGATGACAAGACAATAGGATTTTCCACCGTTGCTCAAGTCATCAGATTGTTTTTGCCACACAAACCGTTTTCTGCCACACAAACGATTGTTCCGTGCAAGGCCTCATTTATGACTATCATATTTTGAATGAAGGAATTTCATTTTAAGGATGACAAAATTAGATGTATGACACTATAAGACAATATTGACAATATTGACAATATTTCTTATTGAAAAATATATATCAATTTAAAAAATCATTCAGAAAACATGAAATTACTTTATCAATATTTATATGGCAATATGCATTCCCCTGCATAAGATGAAGTTCAAGTAAATAAACCAGATAGGACATGATGGCAGCCTTTGCCAGAATGTTAGAAAGCAGAATGAGAAGGTAACTGGTGAATGCATGACTAGAACCATATTTTATCACCATATGAATATACCATAAGGTCACACTATAGCTATACATGTGCCATAGTAAGTATGATGAAGTTGATGTACATATTAAGAAAAATATCCAGGAAAACATATTTTAAGCAATAATAGGCTCACAACCAGTAGAGATGTTAAATGCCTCAAATCAAATTCAAGTCCAACACATGTATCTGCATTCCCAGTAAATGTAGTACAATCCAAATTTTGTTATGTTCTGATATGTAACAATTTTATTAACAAAGTTTATCCCCAATATAAAAACCTTGTATCAGATAAAGAAAGTGTAGCAAAGCTGATTGTTTCCATGTCGTATCTGCAAATGAAACTAAAGTCTATGAATACTTTGGTATTATTGAATAAGATTTGGCCCTCCTCTAGTCAATCAAACAAATTCTCATTTCATCACATCTAGGTAAGATAGTCTTGCAATAACATAAAATAACAACTCAATCTATCTATTTGATTAATAATGCACGCATACTCTCCTGATTGTTATTAAGTTCAGTATTTACATCACATTCAATTTGATATGTTGATGTATACCAGATTAGTATGTATGCAATTAGAAGATAGCAGACATGACAGAATTATCAAGACATATGATAATTGTATGAAGGTATTTAAGTTACAACCAGTGTTCGAAATTACCGCTGGCCCGGGCCATTTCTCCCAATGCTAAAGGTATCCTAAGGGCCAGTAGAAATTCATGTTTTTTGTAAATATTTGTTATTTGCATAATTATTGGGGCCATTAAGTTATAAAGGTAAGTTTCTATCGCTGGTTACCACTCTCATGGCACTATAATAATTCCATGGAACTCGACATGGTTATAAAACACAAATTTAGATGTAAATAAACTCTACATTTCTGTAATAAATGTAAAATGTAAAACGTACGTGGGATTCATGGTGATGAAGTAGCCACAGGTCATGTTGAGTTTGATGTCGCGCCCCTCGAACATGAACCTCAGCGACTGCGAGTCCTTGGCTGTCTTGATGGTCAGAATCTGCTGTGCTACCACCGAGAGGACTTCCACGTCAATACGGTTAAACTCGTCAAAACAACACCAGCTCCCAGACTGGGACAGCCCAGAGAAGAACTTGCCCAGCATCTGAATACCGACAAGTTGAAATGAAAACTAGCATGAGAAATGTCAGGTGATATCCATCAGCTCAGAAATAAATAGGAAATAATTCACTTGTTATTGCACATTGTCCTGTACATTGTAAAAATATACACAGTATTAATTTATTATTATTATTATTATTATGTAGTAGTAGTAGTAGTAGTAGTAGTAGTAGTAGTAGTAGTAGTAGTAGTAGTAG
>JAUTBV010119609.1:0-29120 GCA_032361325.1 Lepetodrilus fucensis
TAATCGAAGTTTAAAGCTCGAAAAATAGCTGTATCCACTTGTTCCTCTTCCTGTGTTTTGTTAACTGTTTCCAAATATAGAAATATAGGGGTCAGGTGATGAAAATAAACCTTTATTCAAAATATAAAATATTAGGGTCAGGTGATGAAACTATCTAGTCTTTGTCTTCTTGGCATTTCTGTAAATTGTTTTTTTTGTTAGTAATAGGATTATAACATTTTTTTTACTAAAAGTTTATTTTCATCACCTGACCCTAATATCTCGGCTTTACAATTCTGTTTTTAGATTTTATCTAATCGAAGCTTTAAAGCTTGAATAACCGCAAGTATTACCTCTTTTTTCCTAGGTTTTGTTAGCAGTTCCGTAATGTATAAATGTAAGTTTCAACTACACTTTCATCTTTTAGTTTTGCTTTTACAATCACTCTCTCATATTCTTCACCCTCAAAATCATCAAGCATATTCCAATGATTTAATAAATTATTAGATTTAAAAATAAAACCTTTTATTTCATCTGCATTATCATTGAGTTCAATACCTGGATAACCCATCTCTGCTCCCCATCCTTCTTCTTTTAGTTTTCCCATTACTATTGCATCTTGCCAAGAACCACCAATTTTTTTTAGTATATGTTCATTTGGACTATTTGGAGCTAATGTTCCATAAACAAAAAGTTTTTCTATCATAAAATTTCCTTTATCTGCTAACTATTTATTAACCATCAGTATAGTCGATTTACACTTAAAAATCATAGCTAAAGTTTCATAATTATAGTTTAATACTTTTAATCAGTTATATAATGTCAATATTGTCTGTTTTGCTATAAAATTTAGGGTAAATCGACAAAAATAATGGTTTATATAATATTGCATATTGTTATATTTTTAATTTAAAATATAGAATATAGGGGTCAGGTGATGAAAATAAACCTTTATTCAAATATTAGGGTCAGGTGATGAAACTATCTAG
Source organism: Lepetodrilus fucensis (assembly GCA_032361325.1). Lineage (NCBI taxonomy): Eukaryota > Metazoa > Mollusca > Gastropoda > Lepetellida > Lepetodrilidae > Lepetodrilus > Lepetodrilus fucensis. The sequence continues at coordinate 969 of JAUTBV010119609.1, forward strand.
TCTTAGTCTTCTTGACATTTCTGTAAATCCTTTTTTTATTAGTGATAGGATTATAATATTTTTTTACTAAAAGTTTAGTTTCATCACCTGACCCCTAATATTCTAATATTTTAGTTTAGTTTTATAAATATCCCAAAACTGAAGCTTTGGGACAAGAAAAAATTCAAACTTTCTTTAAGGTATTTATTATTTTTTCTTTACATTCATTGATTAATTTTGTAATAAATTTTTTATCTAAAAGTTTATTAATATTATTGGTTCTAAAAATATCGGCAGATAAAAGTTCAACTTGTTGCTTAGTATTACATTCCTCATCTTTCCTATACGAAAAATATAATGTTAGTCCATCAGCATCATTAATAATAAATAATGCTAAATATTCATTATCTAATATTTTCTTTTTGTAACAAATTTCTATTCCTGTTTTACTTTGAATATTTTCTTGTTTTACAGATGAACTTCTAGCCTTTCTTTTTTTCAAAATTTTATTAATATCAGAATTTATATTTATATCATTCTCATCATTACTTATTATACTAAGTAAATCACTAAAATTAATGTCAAATATAAACCCACTTTTTTTAATTTCATCGTTAAGATTTTTAGATAATTTACTAAAAAAATCTCTTTCTAGTTTTGCTTTTGCTTTTTCAAAACTATTTGCAACATTTTCAACTACAGTATATTTATATTTTATAGTGTCATAAAAATAATTATTTTTTATATTCTCATATTTGTCATAATTATTTTTATTTTTTGTTATTTCATTAATAATGTCAAGTTCGTAACTCCATATGGAATTAAATTCATTCAAATAAGCTATCATAGAGTTATGGTATTCTTCTAGGGTTATTTTTATTTTTTTAGGTAAACTTTCTACTTTTAATGTACTTGAGGCAAAATCAATTATGTCTTCTTTAAAATCCATAAGGTGTATATTATCAGGAGATTCATTTATGGGTTCCTTTCCATCCTTTGTTAAGTAAATCAATAAATATGGCTTATTTTGTTTTTGTAAGTATTTATCGTATTTTTTTAATTGACCTTTACTATCATTGCTTTCTGTTTTACCTTCAATGGCTATTATATACTCATCATTCTCTATCCATATGTCTATTCTTCCATTTGATATATTTTTCTCTTTTTGAACATTTATATTTTCTTTTTTACAAAAATCTTTTATGTATGCTTCATTTTCTTTCTGAAAGTCATAATATTTAATTAAGGTATCTATAAATAAAGATAAAAATAATGTGCCTTGGAAATGTGAGCCATTAGGATTTAAAAGATTTGATAAGAAGCTAAGATGTCTTACTTCATTTTTCACTAAATTCATATCTAAAAATGGATTAAACATTTTTCCACTATTAATATTATCTATTTTTATTTTTTCAATAACTTCTAAATCTTTTTTATTAATATCGGTATTGAGTTTGCTAATAATGCTTTTTTCATTTCCAAGCACTAGCTTCCATAATTTTTCAGGATTATCATTATCTTCTAAATTATAATTTTGCCCACCTTGACCCTTTCTGTTAAGCTCTTCCATTAAGAGTTTAAAGCCATTTTGTTCAGGTATAACAGGCTTATCTAATAAAGCTTTAATGACTTGTAAGTCCATTGACCAACCATTATAGTAGTTATCATTCTCTTTAGGAGCTGATAATACTTTAGTGATAAAATAAATACCTTTTTTATCTTTATCTACTCTATACCAAAATATTATATCTCCAACTCTATCTGCCATTTGAACATGATTTGATACTGTTGTATCGAATGTAGAACCAACTTCTAGTGTCCTAAAATCTTCCCAATCTGCTTTTTTCCATTTTCTAATCCAATATTTAGATTTCTTATTCACCATTGTTATGCTCCTTTTTTACTAGTTCCCATCTTCCAAATGGGAACACATACCGTAAACTAAAGCAAAAATTAGACCACCAAATATTAGGGTCAGGTGATGAAATATAGGGGTCAGGTGATGGAAATACTATCTCTTGTTTTAATTGTGAGTTATTAGCACAAGGTATTACTTTTTAATTGTTGTTTAAAAACAGTTGCTAATAAAATAAATGGATATTCTCTTATTTTATTTGTTATTTTTGCTTGTAGTTTTATTATCTAACCCTAATATTTAACATTTTTTTTACTAAAAATTTAATTTCATCACCTGACCCCTAATATTTTGTTTAAAACAGTTGCTAATAAAGTAAATGGATATTCTCCTATTTTATTTGTTATTTTTGCTTGTAGTTTCATTGCCTGACCCTAATATTTAATTAAGCTTAATATTATTTTTACTTAATTTTTAAAATAGAGGGTTTATAAAAAAGAATAAAGGATACTTAAAAAATACCGATTTACAAAAACATAAGTATAAATAAGGATTTTTTATGATTAATGGTATATCTGAATTAAATCAAGCTGGATTAAATAATAATTTAACTAAAATAAATAAAAATACGGAAAATAGCCCCAGTCCATATAAAGTAGATAATAATTTTAGTTCTAGCTCTACCGTTTCATTTTCTACTTTGGGAGAAGAAGCTCTTGAAGTTGTAAATATAGAAAATGAGCTAGATGGTATATTTGGTGGTAATAAAAAGCTTAGTGAGAGTGAGAAAAAAGAAATAATAGAAATAGAAAAAGAAATTAATACTATTTTAGGAATAAAAGAAGTATCAAAAGAAGATGAGGCTATTGCACAAAAAATACTTAAAGAACTTGATGAAATATATAAAGATAATAAAGTAACAAAAGAAGAAGAAAGTCAACTAACTATACTAGACGATAAACTATCTAAAATATATGGATATAATAATATAAAATTAAACGAAGAAGATGAAGAAAAAATAAATAATTTATATGAAAAGATAGATAAAATATATGGAATTCCTTCTTTTAATCAAGATGACTTATTAGCAATCAGTAATGATATAGATAATTTTGATTCTATTTTTAGTCCCTCTAAAATTTTAAATGAAAAAGAGCAAAAACAAGCAGATAATATAAATCAAGAAATTGATTCTATTTTTGGGATTAAGCCACTTTCTAAAGAAGATAAAGCTATAGCTGATAAAACAAATAGACAAATTGATGAGCTTTTTGCAGATAATAAACTCACACAAGAAGAAGAAAAAGAGCTAAAAATATTAGGAAATAGATTAGCTGACTTGTATGATGAACAATATAGTTATAATGAGAAAAAGCTAACTAATGCAGAGGAAGAAAAAGTAAATGAACTATTCTCTCAATTAGATAAGCTATATGGACTTAAAAGTCCATCAAAAGATGAACTAATAAAGGCTGAAGAATTATTTACTAAGCTAGATTCTAAGAGTCTTCCATTAAATAATTCAAATAATAATATTCCTTATGCAATTTAGACACGGTAATAAATCTATACTTAAAAAGTAGCTCTTATTTATTAGATAGGTATAAAAGTTATCTTATTTAATGTGGAAATTCGTTTATAGGGGTGTGGTTAGAGACTTTTTACTATCAAGGTTCAAGCTCTTTAACTTTTTCATTGCCCACTTTATTTTGATAGTTGCTTTGCTAAGTGCTTTAATTAATCCATCATTTTTAGTTTTTAACTCTTCTATCTCATCTCGATAAGTTTTTATTGCTCCAGCTATATCAAATGTAAGTGAAGCATTTTTAAAAAACTGAATTTTTTCTACTCATAATTCATACTTATTTTAACTTTTTTGAAAATAAATCTTACCAAATTGCTATCTTAGATTTAGAGGCATTATATAATTAATAAAAGTCTATTTAAGAAACAAAAAGTATAATCACCTCTAATAAGATTATCAAATCGATACTCAATAAACTAATACTTTAATGGGACTGGCTTTGGTGATTTAATAATAGATTATTATTAGTTAAAAATTCATTAGAAATATTTATTATTTCTTTGAGTAGATATGGTTATTATTTATATAAATATAATAGCTATGATATTGAGGCATAAATATAGTGCTATACTCTTTTACTGTGATTTTTAAGATATTTCTTTATTAAATTATACAAAATTAAAATAAATGGATTGTATATGCAACAAAAAGATTACAGAAAAATAGATATAGAGCTAACAAATACGCTCAAGAAATTTGTAGAAGAAAATAATAAGATACATATTAATAGATTAAACCCTCATTATAAGCTTAATTTAGATACCGATAAAAAAGTTAGGATTATTCCTCTTGGTGGATTAGGTGAGATTGGTGGAAATATCACAGTTTTTGAAACTGAAAATGATGCTATTATTGTAGATGTAGGTATGAGTTTTCCTGATGAGACCATGCCAGGAGTTGATATTTTGATACCTGATTTTTCTTATATTAGAAGTATCAAAGATAAAATCATTGCAGTTATTATTACTCATGCACATGAAGACCATATTGGGGCTATGCCGTTTTTATATAAAGAAATGCAGTTTCCTGTATATGGGACTTCTTTAGCTCTTCAAATGATAGCTAGTAAATTTCATGAGCATAAATTACAACAACATTATCATCTTCTTAACCCTATCAAAAAAAGAGAAATAGTTAAAGTTGGTGAATTTGAGATAGAATGGATACATATTACTCATTCAATAATTGATTGCTCATCTCTTGCTATTACTACTGAAGCAGGAACTATCATACATACTGGGGATTTTAAAATTGATCATACTCCAGTAGATACTTTTCCTACTGATTTACATAGATTTGCTCATTATGGGGAAAAAGGTATTATGCTTTTAATGAGCGATAGCACTAATTCTTATAATTCAGTTCCTACAAAAAGTGAATTAGTAGTTGGTAAAACATTTGATAAGATTTTTGCAGAATCAAAAGGAAGAATTATTATGTCAACCTTTTCTTCAAATACTCATAGAATTTACCAAGCAATACAAAGAGCTATAACTTATAAAAGAAAGCTTTGTGTAATTGGTAGATCAATGGAGAAAAACTTAGATATTGCTATGAATTTAGGATATGTAAAAGTCCCTAAATCTATGATAATAAAAGCAGATGAGATTGATAAATATAGTGAAAATGAAATCCTAGTAGTAACCACAGGCTCACAAGGAGAAGCTATGAGTGCATTATTTAGAATGGCAACTGATGAACATAGACAAATTAAATTAAAACCAACTGATGATGTAGTAATATCAGCTAAAGCTATACCAGGGAATGAAGCAAGTGTGTCTTCTATGATTAATCATATTTTAAAAGCAGGTGCGAGAGTAATATATCAAGATTATCCAGATATTCATGTGAGTGGTCATGCCTCTATGGATGAGCAAAAATTAATGCTTAGATTATGTAAGCCAAAGTTTTTTATGCCAATTCATGGAGAATATAATCACATAACAAAACATAGAAAAACAGGCATAGATTGTGGTGTATTAGAGAAAAATACTTACCTTATGACTGATGGTGATATAATAGAAGTATGTCCTAAATATATTAAAAAAATATCATCTGTTCGTTCTGGAAAATCATTTGTGAATAATAATACAAATAGCTTAATAGATTCAAATGTAGTAAATGATAGAAATTCTATAGCAAATGATGGAATAATGTCAGTATCTTTGGTGCTAGATAAAAACTCTTTAAAAATGCTTTCAAGAATTAAAATAAATTCAAGAGGGATTATTAATAATACAGATTTTAGAGCAGTAAGTGGAGAAGTTGAATTTGTGGTTAAAAATACTCTAAATGGAAAAAAAGACAGTAAATCTTCTAAATCTTTAGAACAGGAGTTAAGACAAGTTATAAAAAGAATTATTGTAAAAAAATATAAAAAATATCCTATTATTGATATTTCTGTATTTTATGTTTAAAAATTAGCTATTAAATTATATAGTTAAGCTTAAGGGAACTATTATTTTAATTTTAAAATAGAGGGTTTATAAAAAGGAATAAAGAATGCTTAAAAAATACCAATTTACAAAAATATAAGTATAAATAAGGATTTTTTATGATTAATGGTGTATCTGAATTAAATCAAGTTGGATTAAATAATAATTTAACTAAAATAAACAAAAATACAGAAAATAGCCCCAGTCCATATAAAGTAGATAATAATTTTAGTTCTAGCTCTACCGTTTCATTTTCTACTTTGGGAGAAGAAGCTCTTGAAGTTGTAAATATAGAAAATGAGCTAGATGGTATATTTGGTGGTAATAAAAAGCTTAGTGAGAGTGAGAAAAAAGAAATAATAGAAATAGAAAAAGAAATTAATACTATTTTAGGAATAAAAGAAGTATCAAAAGAAGATGAGGCTATTGCACAAAAAATACTTAAAGAACTTGATGAAATATATAAAGATAATAAAGTAACAAAAGAAGAAGAAAGTCAACTAACTATACTAGACGATAAACTATCTAAAATATATGGATATAATAATATAAAATTAAACGAAGAAGATGAAGAAAAAATAAATAATTTATATGAAAAGATAGATAAAATATATGGAATTCCTTCTTTTAATCAAGATGACTTATTAGCAATCAGTAATGATATAGATAATTTTGATTCTATTTTTAGTCCCTCTAAAATTTTAAATGAAAAAGAGCAAAAACAAGCAGATAATATAAATCAAGAAATTGATTCTATTTTTGGGATTAAGCCACTTTCTAAAGAAGATAAAGCTATAGCTGATAAAACAAATAGACAAATTGATGAGCTTTTTGCAGATAATAAACTCACACCAGAAGAAGAAAAAGAGCTAAAAATATTAGGAAATAGACTAGCTGACTTGTATGATAAACAAGATAATTATAATGAGAAAAAGCTAACTAGTGTAGAAGAAGAAAAACTAAATGAACTATTTTCTCAATTAGATAAGCTATATGGGCTTAAAAGTCCATCAAAAGATGAACTAATAAAGGCTGAAGAATTATTTACTAAACTAGATTCTAAGAGTCTTCCATTAAATAATTCAAATAATAATATTCCTTATGCGATTTAGGTATGGTATAAATTTTATTTTCTTTAATGCTAAAAAAATAAATCGCTAAAAATATTAAATTCCATTTGCTCTAATTTTTCTTGTGAGCTACATAGTTCCTCTATTATCTTACAATTTTTAGGTGATATTTTTGTAGCTAGATTATTTTTAAATTTCTCTATTAATTGTATAGTCCCACCATATCAAATAATCTCTCTGGCTCTATTCTTTTGAGATGGAATATATAAAGCTAAATCAAACAAATAATTAAATTCAGATAATACTCCGCAATATAAGCTTTAGTTTATATTTTGTCTTTAATCTTCTTAAATCCTTATCTAAAAATAAGATAAGATAAATCTTTTTACACTCCCATTAAAATATAATTTATTTTCTTAAATACTTGCTTAGCAGAATCTTTTTGTATCTTCTTTCTACACCCTTTTAAATTTAATTTAAAAGTATAATATTTAGTGTGATATAAGATACAAAAATAAACCAATCCAATAGGCTTATTTTTACTACCCCCATTTGGTCCAGCTATTCCACTTATACTTACACATATATTACTTTTTGTTATTTTAAATAACCCTTTTGCCATTTCTTTAACACATTTTTTACTTACGGCACCTTTTTTTAATAAAGTTTTCTTTTTTACTTTTAGTAAATCTCTTTTTACTTTGTTGCTGTAAGTGATAAAGCTTTGATTAATTATGGGGCTTACATTTGGGTTTTTTATTAGGCTGTAAGCTAGTAAACCACCAGTGCAACTTTCAGCGAAAGAAATTTTTTTATTATATTTTATTAATTTTTTACTTACTTTTTTAAATATACTCATTTAAAAGATATATTCATTTTTGTATCTATATTGCTTCTTGTGATAATAGGGTTTAATTTAAGAGAAAAGCTATATTCTACAAAGCCTTTATCTAGCTTAGTTAGTTTATATAAAAGAGAGCTATTTGTATCTACTAATGCTAAATCTTGGATATTTAGTTTTTCATTCTCTGTATTTCTTATTTTTATTAAGTATTTAGATGGTTTTTTGTTGGTTGTGATATTTGTGGGAGTAAATCCATAAGGGTTGCTTTTATTTGCATATTTATTATTTATTTCAAAAAAGTTATTATTAGAATCTTTGTATATAAATTTATTTTTATTATTGATAAAAGCTCCTAATATTGGAAACTGTTTTCCTGTTAATGATTTTTCATAAGATAATATAGATTCTTTTACTAAATTTCCTGCATTTATAAGACCATAACCAAATTTCTTATTTTTACCATTTATATATGGAGTATCACCTATTTTTAATGATGATTTATCTAAAATATTTAATAATTCATTTCTTGTTAAATCTGGATTAATATCCAGAGCTAGTGCCACTAATCCTCCTACTATAGGAGCAGATGCACTAGTTCCCAGCATTGATATATATCTTGAAAAAATAGCAGTTGTTATAATTCCTATATCTTTATTAGCATTGCCTCCTGGTGCGGATATATCTATACTTTTTCCATAATTACTAAAATCAGATAATTCTCCTTTTTCATTTGTAGCACTTACTGAAAGTACAAAATCTGATTCACTCTCATCTACTAATGATATATCTTTGTCATAGTCATATCCATTGTTTCCTGAGGCAAATATTATAATTAGACCTTTTCCTTTCCTTCCTTTAATAGCTAATCTTCTAATAAAAGAATAAAAATAATCGGTGGCATTATATGTCCCCCAAGAATTTACTATTACCGATACTCCAAGGCTATCAAGATAATTAAAAATTTCATTAATATTTATATAATCAACTCCACTATTACTTGTACCATATTCTATAAAATATAATTTAGACTGAGGAGATACACCAACAGAGCCTTTGTCGTTTTCTTTTGCTGACATAACTCCTGATACTTGAGTGCCATGAGGTTTAAGATAATTAATGATTGATGAATGCTTCATATCAGATGATAAAGCTAAAGCAATATTGCCTATCAAGTCTTCATGATATTTATCTATCCCATCATCACATACACCTATTTTAGCATTAGCCCCTTTTGTAAATTTAAAAGCATTTTCTATGTCTATGTGGGTATTATTATTGTTATTATTAAGATGCCAAGATTTCTTATATAAAGGGTCTCGTGTTCTTTTTTTAATTTTTATTTTAAAGTTTGGATGTGAGAAAATGACATTTTCATTTTCATATATTTTATTAGCTATATTTAAAGTTTGTTCTATATTTTTGGTATTAAAAAGATAGATATTATCATATAAGTGTTTTATTTCTTTTAAATTATATTTATTTTTTATTTTATCTTTTAGAGAAATATCTTTAAAATTAATAATAATATTTCCATTTGCTTTTAGTGAAGTATTATTAGCACCTATATAAGTATGCTTCGCACTTCTTGATTTACTCTTTTTAATAAATACTTTTTTTCCATTGGTATAATAAAAATCTCCAGAGATAAGAGAAGAAATACTAAAAATAAGAAATATTAAAAACTTATTCATTAGAATAATGTTCGCATTTATATAAATGTAAATTATTTTCACTTTCATCAATATCAAATAAAAATTTTAAATTATCTATCGCAAAATCAACATCTGGATCATTTGATATTTTTCTTAAATTGTTACCAGTAGAATGTAAAAATTTATTAAAAATAACATGGATTAGTTTTTCTATATTTTCTTCGTCTTCTTTTTTAATAAAATTCTTTTTAATAGCTTTTGCAATCTCATCTTTAGATATTCTTTTTGCTTTTTCTCTTATTTTTCCAAGTACAGGAGATACATCTAATCCACTTTGCCATTTAAGAAATTCATCTATATTTTCTCCTATTAAAGAATAGGCAATTTGTGCTTGTTCTTCTCTAAGGCTTGTATTTTTCTTTGCAATTTCTTCTAAGTCTTTAATTGAAGAAATTGTAATATGATTATACTTAATAGTATCAACTTGAATGTCTTTAGGTAATGCTAAATCAAACCATATCTTTTTATTAGTATTATCATTAATAAAATCATCTGTAATTATAGCATTATCCGAGCCTGTAGCAGTAAATAAAATATCTATATCATTAATATACTCTTTTAATGAACTTAAAAGATTTATAGTAATATTATCTTTATATTTTTCTTTAAAAATCTTTATATTTTCTATACTCCTATTAAATACATAGACATCCATATTTTTATCTACTAGGTTTTTTATCACGAGTGAAGACATCTCTCCAACTCCTATGACAATTACTTTTTTATGTTCTAAATTAGAAAAACTTTCTTCTAGTTTTAGTATAGCTATACTAGCAATAGAAACAGAATTTTTAGAAATATTACTACTATTTCTAATAATAGAAGAGCATTTAAAAGCAAAATGTATAACCCTACTTAGAAATTTACTTGCTAATTGATTATCAACTGCTAACTTAAAAGCAGTTTTAAGCTGACCTGTAATTTGTGTTTCGCCTATTACCATACTTTCAAGCGAACTTGTTACACAAAAAAGATGATGAATAGCTGAATTATCTTGATACACATCTCCATGACCTTTAAGCTCATTCATCTCTACAGAAAAATAAGATGCTAAACTAGAAAATATAAAAGCTAACAACTCTTTACTATTATCCATTTCCATTAAAAGCTCAACTCTATTACAAGTAGAAAGGATAACAACTTCTTTAATATTTTTATTTTTTATAATAATATTTGAAAATTTAATAATACTATCTGTATTAAAAGATATTTTCTCTAAAAACCCCATAGAAGAATTTTTATGGTTAAAACTTATGATTACATATGACAATTAGGACACTCTTTTTATAATTTTATCTAAAATAGAAATTAAAAATTCATCATTTAGTGCATTATTTTTAGCTATTTTAATTAAACCATTTGCTATTTTATAGGAATGCTCTATGCTATTATACTTTGTAAATAATGATTTTATTTTATTTCCCTCTATTTTATTAAGTTTTTTGTTAAAACAAGATAATATGAAAGTTTTTTCTTGATTATTGCTTTGATTATATAAATGAATATAACTAATAGTGCTTTTACCGTTTGCAAAATCTTGCATTACTGGTTTTTTAAATTCTTCTTCACTAGCAGTAATATCTAAAATATCATCAATAATTTGAAAGGCAATACCTATATTTTTACCATATATTTTTAGTTTATTTGTATCTTTATTTGAGATAACACCAGCACAATAAGTGCTTGCTTCGATTAATGAGGCTGTTTTTTTATAAATCATATCCATATAAATATCACTATTTGGATTAAATCTCTCAGAAAGTTCTTCATCAAGTATTTCTCCTAAAGAGAGTTGACACACGGCAGATGAAATACTTTGAATTACTTTATATTCAAAATGGTTTAGCTCTAAATAAGCTTTAGAATAAAGCAAATCTCCAAACATAATAGCTTTTTTATTACCAAATGAAAAGCTTACAGTAGGCTTACCTCTTCTTGTATTAGCCTTATCGATTACATCATCATGAAGTAGGCTAGCTAAATGTATCATTTCAATAATAGCAGAAAGTTTAATAGCCTTAATACTTTCTCCTGCTATACCTAAAATAAGTCTAGCTCTAAGCATTTTACCAGTACTAATTAGATTACTTAATGGCATTTGCACTAATAAGTCAAATTCATTAATCCATTTAAGCATTATATTTTTTACTTTTATTATTTTATCTGCATCTGTCAATTTTTTCCTTTAATTTTTTCTATCATAATAGAACCAAACTCATCTCTAATTAAAAATGTAAAATTAGCTTCTTTTGTTTTTATATTAAAAGAATCAAATCTAATAAATAAAAAGGGATTTTCTATACCAGCAAAAGAATCAAAAAGATTTAATTTAAAAGAATCTCTAAAAATTGCTTCTTTTAAAACAAATTGATGATTAAATTTATCTAAATTTAAATGCATAGTTAATATTTTATTATGAAATAAAGTCCATCTAAAATAGAGTATTTTTTTATATGCCTTTTGAGTGCCTTTATCTCTATGTATCCAAACTGTATAAAACTTATCTTTTTTTAATGATACTTTTTCATTATATAACCAATAATCGTCAGTTATTGGAAATAAAAATGTAAAACAAAATAAATAAAAAAATACATATTTTTTAAAATCCATAAATTAAATTAGGCAACCAAAGACTAATAATAGGGATATAAGTAACAAGCATTAAACCTACAAATATAGTAGCCGTCCATGGTAAAGTAGCTATTACTACATCTTTCATAGGCATTTTTGTAAGGCTACTCGTAACAAATAAATTAAGACCAATAGGTGGAGAAACCATCCCTAGTTCCATATTTATCGTAATCATAATCCCAAAATGAATAGGGTCAATTCCTAATGCAACTGCTACAGGTAGTAATAAAGGCACCATAATCATAATAATAGCTGAAGGTTCCATAAAAGCACCAGCTATTACAAGTAAGACATTTACAAAAATAAGAAAAGCTATCATTCCTACATTATGCTCTATTAGAATTTGAGTTATCATTTGTGGAATATTTTCTATTGTTAAAAAATGAGCAAAAAGCATCGCATTTGCTATTATAAACATAATTAAAGATGTAGTTTTTACAGATTCTAATGCTACACTTATAAATTCTTTTAAACGAATATCTTTATAAATAAATACAGATATAAAAAAAGCCCAAGCACAAGCCACAGAAGCTGCCTCAGTAGGAGTAAAAATACCACCATAAATACCACCAATAACTATAACTATGGTCATTAATGCCCAAGAAGCATCTTTCATTTTTGTAAATCGCACAGAAAAAGGCTCTGGTATAGCTCTTTTAAAACCTAATCTTCTTGCACCTATATAAGTAACAATCATAAGCATAATACCAATCATTATCCCAGGAACAACTCCAGCCATAAAAAGCTTACCGATAGAAACCTCAGCCGTAACACCAAAAACTATCAAAACAATAGAAGGTGGTATCAATATACCCAGACTCCCTGCCGTAGCAATAGTTCCTACTGCATATTTTTTAGGATATCCAGCTGATACAATAGCACCAAACATAATAGAACCAATAGCAACAACAGTAGCAGGAGAGCTTCCTGAAACAGCAGCAAAAATAATACTTGCAAAAATAGCAGAAATAGGTAATCCACCTGGTAAATGACCTACAAAAGATTTAGCAAAGTCTATAATTCTAGTAGCTGAGCTACCTTTACTTAATAAATTACCAGCTAAAACAAACATAGGAATTGCCATAAGTGAATATGATTCTATTTTTTCAAATATCATAGAAGATATTTCTATTGGTGAAATATGAGTAAATGTAATTAAGCTTATAAAAGTAGAAGCACCTAGAGCTATGGCAATAGGAGACCCTAATGATAAAAGAGTAAAAAATATTATAAAAAGAACAGCTACACTCATACTAATCCTTTTGATTTTTTTTGTATTTCTTCTAATAAATCTTGTGTTTCACTTATAAAAACTATCTCTATATAAGGTGTTTTTATGAGTTTGATTAAATTATCTAGCACTACATAGGCAGATAATGCAAAAGAAATAGGAATAACTAAGTAAGGTATCCACATAGGTATTTCTAAATCAATTGAAGTTTCTTCTAACTCTACAACAAGAAGTATATATTTATATCCGTAAAAAGATACAATAGAAAGAAATGTAATGCTTATTATTTTTGTAAATATCATGATTTTTTTAGAAAGTTTTTTATTAACACTTTCTACTAAAAATCCAATAAAAATATGGGAATCTAATTTAAAAACATAAGTAGAACCAAAAAATATTCCCCAAACAAACAAATAAACACTAAGCTCAGAAGCCCAAGTAATAGAGTAATTAAAACCATATCTAGCTACTACATTAATAAAAGTTAGAAAAACACCAGTAAGTAAGCCAAAGATGGCTATATACTTACTGACATTAACAATTAATTTTGTTAAAGCATTCATAATACTATTTAGTATTAATTGCTTGATTAATTAAATCTTTTCCTATTTTTTTCTTATTATAAAACTTTTTATAGATAGGACTTACTGCTTTTCTCCAAGCTTGAATTTGTTGTTTACTTAATTTATGTATTTTAAGTTTACCTGTTTTATTTGCATACTCTTCAATTAAATTAAATTGTTTAGTATTTAAATCTTCTGCTAAATATCTTTCGATTAAAGTAGCATCATTCATAGCTTGAACTAAATCTTTTTGTAATTTTTTAGGAAGTTTATTATAGAATTTTTTAGATACTACAACTAAATATCCCAAATAACCATGATTAGTTATAGATAAATCACTTTGAACTTCATAGAATTTTTTAGTAAATATATTTGAATTTGTATTTTCTTGTCCATCAATTACGCCTTGTTGTAATGCTGAATAAACCTCAGAAAAAGGCATCATTTGAGGAGAAGCATTAACTGCTTTAAACTGAGCTTCTAAAACTTTTGAACTCATAATTCTAAATTTTTGTCCTTTAGCATCGCTTGGTTTAATTAGAGCTTTTTTAGATGAGCTTAATTGTTTGAAGTGATTATCCCAAAAATTAAGTGCAACAAAGCCTTTTTTTGTAACCATAGATTTTAATTTCTTACCAACTTTACCATCTTGAACTCTATGAAGATGACCTATATCTCTAAAAAGAAATGGTAAATCAAAAAGAGCCAACTGAGGAACAATTTTTCCAAATTTAGAAAAACTAGGAGCAGCCATTTGTACAGAATCTAATCGAATAGCTTTTAAAACAGCTTTATCATTATATAATTGCTTAGATGGATAAACTTGCACATCAATAGCTCCACCACTAAGCTCTTCAAGTCTTTGCTCAAAATATTTAGCAGCCTTACCTTTAGGAGTGTTCTCACTAACAACATGACTAAATTTCAAAACATATTTAGCAGAAAACACTAAACTGCTGACCATCATAACCATTAACATAAACCGAATACTTTTCATAATTAAACCCTTTTTAATAATTTGAGAAAGCACTAAACTTTCTAGTATGAATTATATGGTAATGTAGCTTAATCTAAAATAAGGAGTTGTATTTTAGTTAGGAGTATAATAGATGATATTTGCTAGTTTTATTTGTATCTGGTAGAGCAAATAAATATTGTTTATCTTCTAAAAACACATAAATCAGCATTATACTGTCATCATTTTTATAAAATAATCTTATAATATAGTAAAAAAGATTAATATTAGATGTTACAAACCACCATACTTAAAGAAGTTGAGATTATAGGAGTAGGGCTTCATACTGCCCAAAAAGTAAGGCTAAAGCTATCTCCTGCTGGAGATGATGAAGGAATTTGTTTTTATCGCAGTGATAAAAAAGAAAAAATACCTTTTAATTATCATAATGTTATTAGCACTACTCTTTCTACTAATATCGGGATTAATGGTGCTATTGTTTCTACTACTGAGCATTTAATGTCGGCTATTTATGCTTATGGGATTGATAATATTAAAATTGAAGTTGATGCAGATGAAATACCTATTGTAGATGGTAGTGCTACTGCTTTTTGTATGCTTTTAAATGAAGCTGGAATACAAAAATTATCTAATAAGAAAAAATTTATTAAGATTACTAAAAAAGTAGAGATTAAAGAGAAAAATAGTTGGGTTAAATTATCCCCTAGCAATAATGTGGAGTTTCATTATGGAATTGAATTTAATACTAAAGCTATACAAAAACAATCTTTTAAATTTGAGTTTTCTAAAAAAAATTATTTAAAAAATATATCTAAGGCTCGTACATTTGGACTTATGCAAGATATAGCTAAAATGAGAGAAATGAATCTTATTAAAGGTGGAGATTTAGATAATGCTGTGATTTTTGATGAATGTAAGGTTATTAATTCTAGTAGACTTAGATACGAAGATGAGCCTGTTCGTCATAAAATATTAGATGCTTTAGGAGATTTGGCTATTTTACCTCATTTTGTTGTGGGAAAATATGAGTCATTTGCAGGAAGTCATAAACTAAATCATTTACTTACTAAAAAAATAGACGAAGAAAAAGCATTTGAGGTGGTAAATGCCAATGAGTTTAAGGATTTTATTAGTTTTGCTTAAAAAAGTTGATGTTATTATTATCTGTATAGCTAATCCTTTGATTGTAGGTATATATTTTGAAAATAATTTAATTGAGAGTATTAATAAAGATGGAAAAATTAGTGATATATTAATAGGAATTTATAAAGATATTAAATCTCGATATGAGATTAAATCATTTACTTATACAAATTCTCCTGGAAGTTTTTTATCTATCAAATTGACCTACTTATTTTTAAAAACTATTGAATTAGTACAAAAAATAAGCATAAAATCAGTAGATGGCTTCTATTTTAATGAAAATAATCCAATTAAAGGTGTTTTTTCCAAGCAATTTATCAAAAAAAATGGTAAAATTAGGGCAATTACACAAAAGGGCGATTTTATATATAAAGATTTTCAATTACCTTCATATATTGATATAGAAAAATTCTCAAAAAATGTAGAACCTATTTATATTATTCCTTTTACCGATATGAAAACTAACAAACTAAATAAAAGAAAAAAATAAAATATGCAAATAAATGTTCCTGCAACAAGTGCTAATTTAGGTCCTGGATTTGATACTCTTGGATTAGCTGTTAATTTAATTAATATTGTCAAGATAGAAAAATCCCCTACTCAAACCTTTCAGGTGATTGGTGAGGGTTCTAATAATCCTAAAATATTAAATTCTAATCTTTTTTTGGAAAGATTTAATAAAATATTTTATTCTTTAACAGGCGAAAAAGCAAATTATAGATTTACTTTTATAAATAAAATACCTATTAGTAGAGGGCTTGGTAGTAGCTCGGCTGTAATAGTTGGCTCTATCGTAGCAGCCCATACATTAGCAGGTGAATCTATTACTAAAGAAGAAGTTTTAAATTTATCTTTACAATACGAAAAGCATCCAGATAATATAGCTCCTGCTACTATGGGAGGATTTACAGTTTCTTCTTTAGTTAAAGGAAAAGTAAAAACCATTAAAAAAAATATTCCTAATGAAATAGTTAGTATTATTGTTATTCCTAATAAACCTATTTCTACTAGATATGCTAGAAATATATTGCCTGAAAAATATCCAAAACATGAAGTAGCATTTAATATATCTAAATCTTCTTATTTAACTGCTGCATTTTTAACTAATGATTGGGATGCATTGAAATATGGGGCTACAGATAGAGTTCATGAATATTATAGGATGAAATTATTTCCTAATTTATTTTATGTAAAAAAACAATTACATAATGCGGGGGCTTTGATGTCCACACTTTCTGGTAGTGGTTCTACTATGTTTTCTTTATTTTATAGAAATGATGCTAAAAAGGTTATTGGTAAATTAAAGGATAATTTTCCTTACTATAAGGTAGAAATAATGGATTTTAATAATAAAGGTTATGAAATAATTGACTAAAAATAAACCAATTAGAATGTGTGCAAAATGCAGAGTTAGAGAAAATCAAGCTCTTTTACATAGATTTCAGATTATAAATGGTAAAATTAACCGTTTTAAGAACTATAATGCAAGAAGTTTTTATATTTGTAAGCTCTGTTTTAATGAGAGTATATTTAAAGATATGAAATTAATAAAATATTTAAGTAGGAGTTATAATAAATAATGGTAAAAATAAAAGATATTGCTGGTGAGCTAGCGACAGATGGTAAGTCAGTTTTAGTTAAAGCAAAAGAAATTGGATTGAGTGTTAAAAATATTCAAAGTAGCATTACTCCTGAAGAGGCTGGTGTTCTTTATGAGTATATTACTACTGGTGTTAATAAAAATGCTAAAAAAGAAGAGCCTAAAAAACCTATTAAAGAAAAAGCTCTAAAAAAGCCTATTTTAGCTAAAGAAGAAGAAAAAGTTCCAAAAGTTGTAGAAAGAAAAGAAGTTCCAAAAGTAAAAAAAGAAGAATATAAAAAAGATACTCCTACAAAAGAAATACAAAGAGCAATTGATGATAAACCAAAATTTAAAATTGATAACTTTAGAAAGAAAAAAGAAGAAAAAGAATTAGAAGAAGCAATCAAGCAAGAAAATAACCCAAAAATACTAAACAAACAAGCACAAGAAGAAATAATAAATAAAAAAATAAAACCAAAAAAGAAAACTTCTTCTTCTAAGCAAAATTCTGGTATTAAAATATCTTTTGGTGGAAGTGGTTTTGTTGATCATAGTGATATATATGAATCTAAAAATAATAATATAGAAATTCCTGATATTAATATTAAAGAAGATGTATTAAAAAAATATGAAAATAGATCAAAACCAACAACAACTTATCAAAAATATAAACAGCCTGTTTTTATAAACCCTAAAAATAATAATAATTATAGAAAAGGTACGGGGATTAATAAAAAAATTGTCCCAAAAAAGAAAGCTAAAAAAGTTAAAGATAATAATAAACAAACAATAATAGTAGAAGAAAATATAAGACTTTATCAATTTGCTGATAAAGTTTCAAAATCTCCTAGTGAAGTAATTAAAGAATTATTTATGCTTGGTGAGGCTGTAAGTAAGAATGATTTTTTAGATAGTGAGAGATTAGAAATATTAGCAGAAATATTTTCTATAGATATTAAAATAGAAGAACATAAAGATATTTTAAAACATAAAGCAGATGAAATTACAACTAAAAATCCAGAAAACTTAGATAATAGAGCACCAACTGTTACGATAATGGGACATGTAGATCATGGTAAAACTTCATTACTTGATAAAATTAGAAATTCTCAAGTTGCTGATAGTGAAGCTGGTGGTATTACCCAACATATCGGGGCTTATATGATTGAGCATAATGGTAATCCTATTACTTTTATAGATACTCCTGGGCATGAGGCTTTTTCTTCTATGAGAGAAAGAGGCTCACAAATTACAGATGTAGTTATTATAGTAGTTGCAGCTGATGATGGTGTAAAACAACAAACTATAGAATCAATAAAACATGCAAAAGCATCTAAAGCTCCTATAATCGTAGCTATAAATAAAATAGATAAAGAAAATGCTAATATTGATTTAGTTAAAAGTGGAATGGCTGAACAAGGCTTAAATCCTAGTGATTGGGGTGGAGATATAGATTTTATAGAACTTTCTGCTAAAACTGGAAAAGGTGTTGATAATTTATTAGAAAATATCCTCTTACAAGCTGATTTAGTAGAATGTAGAGCTGATAAATCTGCTTCAGCAAAAGCTACTGTAATAGAAAGCACATCTGAAAAAGGTATAGGAATTGTAGCTACTATTATTTTACAAAATGGTAATTTAAAAATTAAAGATGATTTTGTAGTAGATACAACCTTTGGTAAAGTTAAAAGAATAACGAATGATTTAGGAAAAAACCTAGAAATAGCTTATGCAGGTATGCCTGTAAAGATTTATGGATTAGACTCTATGCCTGATGCAGGATCTACACTAATAGGTGTTGCAAACCCTAAAGAAGCAAAAGAAATGGCAAATACTTTAGCAGACAAAAGAAGACAAGTGGAACTTTCTAAAACTATAAAAATATCTTCTGGCGATGACTTTTTATCTTTTATTACAGATGGAAAAATGAAAAATCTTCCTATTGTTTTAAAAGCAGATTCTCAAGGAACACTACAAGCAATAGTAGATTCTTTAGAAAGTATTGAACATGAAGAAGTAAAAGTAAATATAGTAAGTAAAGGTGTAGGCGGAATCACAGAAACTGATTTATCATTTAGTAGTAATACATCTAATACTATAATCATAGGCTTTAATGTCCGACCAACAGGAAGTATTAAAAGAAAAGCAGATAATAACGGTGTGGTAATTAAAACTTACTCTATAATTTATCAATTAATAGATGAAGTTAAAAATTTACTTTCTGGATTAATAACTCCTATAATAAATACAGAAAATACAGGTCAAGCATTAGTAAAATCTGTTTTTCAAATACCAAAAATAGGTGCAGTAGCTGGATGTGTAGTAGAAGATGGAAAAGTCATCAAAGGTGGATTATGCAGAGTAATAAGAGATGGAGTAGTAATACATGACAATAATACAATAACATCTCTAAAAAGATTTGAAGATGATGTAAAAGAAGTTAAAAACGGATACGAATGTGGTATCATGATAAATAACTATAATAAAATACAAGAAAATGATGTTATAGAAACATATATACAAACAGAAGAAACTATCACATTATAATGAAAAAAGATAAGCTAGACTCTTATCTAAAGGGTATAATTCAAGAATCTATTGATGATTTGGATAATAAAACCACAAGAGGTGTTTTAGTAGAGCGAGTAGTATGTTCAAATAAAAAAGATGCTACAATTTATGTATATGATGAAAGTGGAGAGAAAGATATAAATGAAATTATATCTACTTTAAGAAAATCATCTAAAAGAATTAGCTATCTTGTTATGGTAGCTACTGGGTGGTTTAAATCTCCTAAGCTTATATTTAAACTTGACAAACAAAGAGAAAATGTTGAAAATATGGATAAATTATTTGCTCAAATACGAAATACTTAGAGATATTTTTCTATAATTATAATTGTATAGTATCGCCATACAATATAAATAAAACTTTAAGGAAGCCTCTATTAATACAAATAATTTTACTTTAAAGGAAACAACAAATGAATAATTTAATTAGTTATGAAGATGCTATAAATAATATTATGTCTTTTATATCTATGAAAAAAATATCCTCTATAAAATCAATTTATGATTTAGATAAAAATATTTTAGCTACAAATATTAAGGCATTTAGAGATGTTCCTGCTTTTGATAATTCTTCTATGGATGGGTATGCTATAAATAGTGGTGATGATAGTGAGGAATTTAAAATAATTAATACTATTTTTGCTGGTGATTATGAAAATTATACAATCTCTAAAGGGCAATGTACTAAGATTATGACTGGTGCTAAAATGCCTATAGGGGCTGATTGTGTAGTTCCTTTTGAGGATGCTTTATTTTCTGATGATAGTGTTGCTAAATTGCCTAAATTAAAAAATGGGGATAATTTTAGAAAACAAGCAGAAGAACTTAAAAAAGGGGATGTATTATTAAATCAAGGTTGTTTGCTTGATGGGGTAAATATATCTTTATTAGCTTCTAATGGAAAAGCTTTTGTTGATGTTTATGATAAGACTAGAATTGCTATTATTTCAAGTGGTGAGGAGATTATAGAGCCTTGGGAAGATGCAGGATCATTTGCTACTTATAATTCTAATTCTGTTGCTATTAAATCTATATTAAAAGATTCTGGTTTTAATGCTGACTATAAAGGAGTTTTACCAGATAATTTAGAAAAAATGATAAAGTTTATTGCTAATTTAAAATCTTATGATTTTATTATTTCTACTGGTGGGGTTAGTATGGGGGAAGCTGATTTTATGAAACAAGCTTATGAAAAAAATAATATGAAGACTATTTTTCATAAAATAAATCTAAAACCAGGAAAGCCTATGCTTTTTGGAAAAATGGATAATTCATATGTATTTGCTTTACCTGGAAATCCAATGTCTTGCATATTAGGAACTTTACATTTTATATTACCTGCTCTTCGTAAAAGTGGAGGATATACTGATTGTTTTATTGCTCCTATTAAAATAAAAAATAAAAGTGATTTTAAAGTGGCTAAGTATAAGGCTAATATAGTTTTAGGAAAAATAGAAAATAATGAATTTCAAGCTATTAAAAATAACAAATATAACTCAGGAATGATAAGTCCTATTAGAGATGCTAATGCGATGGCTATTTTTCATAGTGATATTGATAATGTCAATAAGGATGAAATAATTAGTGCTGTTTTTTTAAATAGCTTTAATTTTACACAAAATATACAATATATAAATAAGTGAAAAATATGAATTACGAAGAAATAGCTAAGGGTGTTTTTGAGATAGAAGCAAATACACTACTTAATGCTAAAGAAAATTTAAAAAACTTTAATAAAGCAATAGAAAAGATATTATCCATCCAAGGAAAAGTAGTAATTATAGGGGTAGGCAAAAGTGGATTAGTAGGCTCTAAAATATCGGCTACTCTTTCAAGCACAGGAACAAGTAGCTTTTTTGTTCATCCTACTGAGGCTATGCACGGGGATTTAGGAATGATTGATGAGAATGATTTAGTTATTGCTATTAGCTATTCTGGGGAGAGTCAAGAGGTGGTTACTTTAATGCCTCATTTAAAAAGGCTTAATATTTTTACTATTTCTATGGCTGGGTTTGAGCAGTCAACTTTGGCTAGAAAAAGTAATATTTTTCTTTCTATTGCTATTGATAAAGAAGCTTGTCCTTTAAATATCGCACCTACTTCATCTACTACATTAACGATGGCTTTGGGTGATGCCATAGCTGTTGCTTTAATGAAAGCTAGAGATTTTAAAAAAAATGATTTTGCTTCTTTTCATCCAGGAGGGTCTTTAGGTAAAATGCTTTTTGTAAAAGCTAGAAATTTATTAAGATATAATAATCTACCTATTGTAGATGATTGTTGTATTTTAAAAGATGCTATTATAGTTATGAATGAAGGAAAATTAGGAAATTTACTAATAGTAAATAAAGAAAATAAATTAATGGGTCTTTTAAGTGATGGAGACCTTAGAAGAGCCATAGGAAGTGATGGATTTTCTTTGGATAATAAAGTTATAGATTATGCTAATAAAAGCCCACATATTTGCCATAATGAAGATATGTTAGCAAAAGATGCTTTGATATATGTAGAAAAACATAAAATACAATTACTTGCTTTTACAAAAGAAAATAAAGAAATTATAGGTGTTCTTCATCTCCATGATTTAGTAGAAATGGGGATAAAATGAGATTAAATAAATTCCTATCTCATTATACTAAATATTCAAGAAGAGAAGCAGATACTTTAATAAAAGATGGTAGAATTAAAATAGATGGCAAAGTAGTAGTAGATTTTATAGATATCCAAAAACAAGAAGTAAAATTAGATGGTAAAATCGTCCGAATAGATGATAGCTACTCGGTAATAATATATAATAAACAAAAAGGTGAGCTTACGACTAAAAAGGATGATAGAGAGAGAAAAACAATATATCATTCTATATCAAAAAGATTTAAGCATTATATAACCATAGGAAGATTAGATTTTCAAAGTGAGGGGGTTTTACTTTTAACTGATTCTCCTAAAATAGCTACAAAACTAATGCAAAAAGGAATAGATAGAGTATATAATCTAAAACTAGATGGACAAATCACAGATGTAATGAAACAGGCTATGCAAGAAGGAGTTTTATTAGATACTAATGCTGGAGCTCATCATTTAAGCAAAATAGAATCAATAGATGGGGGAGCATTTCTTTCGTATGAGATTTTAAAAAATACAAGAAATTATTCAAGAATAAGAATAGGTTTAGAATCTGGTAAAAATAGAGAATTAAGAAGATTTTTTGCCCACTTTGAAAGAGAAGTTTTAGATTTAAAAAGAATATCTTATGGACCTTTTGCTTTAAATAACTTACCTTCAGGAAAGACTAGATTTTTAACCTCTAAAGAATATGATACTTTAAGAAAAATGATTTCTAGTTAGAGATTTTTAAAATGTTTATAAATCTCAATTATACTAAGCTGTTTTTTTATTTTAAAAATATTACTCTCAATTTGTTTTATTTTTTTAGTATTTAATATAACTAAAACATCCTCTTTAGTTCTTATTCCGTGAATATATAAATCTTGTATTTTCTTAATTAAAGTATCATATTTATTTGCTGATTGATTGCTTAGTTTTATTTTATTATCATATATTTCTATTTGTTTAATTATTTGATTATAGAAAGTTTTTTCTTCTTTTTTTGATTGTTCATATTTTAATCTTGATACTAAAGTATTTATTTTTGATTGCTCCACATCTACAGATCTAGTAAAAATATTTACATTCATTGATGCCTTAATAGAGACAGAATAGCTAGTATTTGATTTTTCTTCTCTTTCATTGTTATCTGCATATCCATATTGAGCATTTATACTTACCTTAGGTAAATAATTTGCTTTTATTACAGATATCTTTTTATCTAGCATAGAAATAGTATTTTTTGTATTATGAATATTATTATTTTGCATAAAAATATCCAAAGAAGGCACTTTAATCTCTGGAATATCTATCATTTTATAATCTTTATTTGATATATTATAAAACCTACTTAATTTATTTTCCTTATTTAGTTTTAAATCATTAATTATATTTTCTATATTATTTACAGAAATTAAAGCATTATCAAGCTCACTTATATCAACTATTCCTTTTAAATATTTCTCTTCTTTAATGCTTTTTGTAATTTTAGAATTTTCTAAAAGTTTTTTTTGTTTTAAAATATCTAAGTTCATTTTATTTAATTCTAATACCAAAGAATATATAGTATAAATTAAATTTCTCTTATCTATATCTATTTTAAAATAATTAGATTTATGATTTATTTTTGCTATATCCACACCTCTCCATATATTACCTGATTTGTATATATCTTGATTGTAGTTTATTCCAGCACTTAAAATATTTGATGATATATCATTTTGATTATTAGTGCCATAGCTAGTATATAAGGTAATAGGTTTTATTACAGAATATATATCTTTTTTTTTATTAAAATCTGCTTGTTGTTTTCTTGCTTGAAATATATCATTATATTTTTTAGATATAATTCCATCTTCGCTTGAATATAAAAAAGATATTATCAAAATAAATATTCTAAACATATAATTTTTCCTTTATTGTTATGATGATTTCATATAATGCATATAAGATGTAACATCATTAATTGCATTCTCTTCTTGTTTTTTAATCTTCTCATCTATCTTTTTTTGTTCATCTTTTTCTAAATATTTAATTTTTTCATACTCTATATTATGATATTTATATTCATTTTGTTTATTTTCTATTTTATTATCAGTTGCTTTTATATCATTTACTATTTTTTGCATTTGCATTCTTATAGATGATAATTTAGTATTTGCAGATTGAAGCTCTATAAAACTTCCAGAATTTGGTAAAACAAAAAGATTTATCATCTCATTTGTTTTATATTGTTTCTTGCTTAGCACATCTTTTTCATAATTAAGATGAGCTATTTCATTTTCACATTTATTTAAAGCAGTTTTTTTTACTTTTACGATGTTTCTAAATTTATTTCGCATATTTTCTTAGCTATAATATCTTCTCGCTCAGGACTATGAGAAATATATTTAATTTTAACACCTAAATAATTCTCTATAAATTCTATATAATCTTTAGTATTTTGTGGAAACTCACTATAATCTTTAGCTTTTGATATATCTTCATCCCACCCATTAAATTCTTTATAAATAGGAGTTATAGTATCTAAATCATTAGGAATATAATCAATTTTTTTACCATCTAGTTCATATCCTACACATATTTTAATTTTTTTTACACCTTGCAATACATCTATTTTCATTAATATAATTTCATCACAACCATTAAGTCTACAAGCATATTTAGCTAAAACCAAATCAAGCCACCCACATCTTCTATCTCTTCCTGTGGTAGTTCCTTTTTCATTTCCAATTGTAGCAAGATGCTTGGCAGTATCATCAAAAAGCTCAGTAGGAAAAGGGCCATTTCCTACTCTAGTACAATATGCTTTTAAAATACCAAAAACTGAGCCAACATATTTATGATTAATACCTGCTCCCATACAAGCTCCAGAACTTATAGTATTTGAGCTTGTAACATAAGGGTATGTTCCATGGTCAATATCAAGCATAGTTCCTTGAGCACCTTCTAATAGTATTTTTTCTTCATTATCAAGAGCATTCCACATTAGCTGTGTGGTATCACAAATAAAATGCTTTAAATGTTTAGAATAGTAATTATATTTTTCTTTTAATTCATCCTTGCTAAAAGTTTTAATACCTAAATTAGAAAATTCATCTTCATTTTTTTTATAATAAGCAAGAGTTTTTTCAATTAAACCATCTACATTTAATAAATCCCCCATTCTAAACCCAGCCCGTGAAGTCTTATCACTATAAGTAGGGCCTATTCCTTTACCTGTAGTTCCTATGGCATCTTTAGCTCGTTTTTTTTCTCTTGCTATATCTATTTGCAAATGATGATCTAAAACTAAATGAGCTTTATTACTTATAAAAAGTCTTTTTTCAAGTTTATCTTCAAAATTAGAAATTTCTTCAATAATTTTATCAGGATATATAACAACCCCATTTCCTATTACATTTTTAATTTTTTTATGTAAAACACCAGAAGGAATTACATGAAGAGATATTTTATTGCCATCTACTACGATAGTATGTCCAGCATTATGTCCACCTTGGTATCTACAAACTATATCATATTTTTGGGATAATAAATCAACAATTTTACCTTTACCTTCATCTCCCCATTGTAGCCCTACAACAACTTCAGCTTTCATTTACTTTCCTTTTTTCGTTATTTGTTCTATTAAGTTATCTATATATATCGCAAATCCAGATGAAATTATATTTTTATCTTTATATATTCCACCATTTGCAAACACTATATTATCACTAAAAAATCTAAAAAATACCGAAGAATAATATGTCATTTCAGGGTAATAAAACACTTCTATAATTATATTTTTATAATTAGTTTTATTTATAGTTTCTTTTATTTTTTCTAACTCATTTCTAATTTCTTTACTATAAACACTTAAATCATCCAAGTCTTTAATTGTATGAATATTACACAGTAATTCAATTTCTTTTATCTTACTATTAAAAAGTTTATTATAATTTTTATCTTTAATATCTTCAATAGATATATTATATTTCTCACAAACAAGATTAATAATATTAATATTAGATATTTGTAATACATAAGAATAGTCATATTTACTAAAAATATCAAGCATAGCATTAATTAAATAAGGCAAATCATCAGAATCCAAAAATTCTGCACCCACTTTATAAAACTCATTAGAAGGATAAGAAAATTCAGCTTGTGCATAATACCATTTTTTATTATTTGTATTTTTATTCACACGATGAGAAATAAGCCTCAAAGCATCTAAAGTAGAATCTTTTTTTAAAGCTAAATTAGTATTAAACTCATCAGCTATTTTAATAATCTTATTTTGACTATCACTGCATTGATATTGATAATAAGAGAAATTAGGAAGCACTATCTCTTTAAAGCCAAATTTGGATAAAATAAGACTAGCATCATTTTCTAATTTTCTTTTTAAAAGAGCATTATCTTCAAAATATAACCTACTTCCATTAGGTATGTCGTGTTCTAAAATCATTATAGCCTTTGCTTACTTTTGGGATATTATAGCAAAAAATTTATAATTAATATATGGAATGGAAAATATATTTTTTTAAAATAAGAAAAATTAATCTTAAAATTTTGTTTTTTTACTTAAAATTGTTATGATAAGACAAATATTTATAGGAAAAATAATGTTAAATAATTTTATACTAATTCTTTCACTCCACATAAATCATATATAGATGTTTGATATTCCATGTGTTATTTTATCTGGAGGTAAAAGCAGTAGAATGAAACAAGATAAATCACTAATGGAATTTGGAGAATATAAAAGCTTAATAGAATACCAATACCATAAAATGAAGAATATTTTTTCTTTAGTATATATATCTGCAAAATCAAATAAATTTAATAATTTTATCTCAAAAGAGAATCTAATAATAGAAGATAGTGATATTTATTCTCCTATGATAGCATTACAAGAGATTTTTACTAAACTAAATGGAAAAATTTTTATTATCACAGTAGATATTCCATTAATAACAAAACAAACCATAAAAACAATTATTAAAAACTCTAATAACCATAAAATAACTTTAGCACAATCAAATAATAGAATTCATAGCTTATGTGGAGTATATGATACCACTATATTAAAAAAAGTTAATGAGAGTTTAAAAAATGATATTCATAAAATAAGATATTTAAATAAAACTATTAAGTCAAATATTATTAATTTTGATGATTATGAATTTCTTAATGTAAACAACAAAGAAGATTACAATAAAGCCATTATTAATTATTTAGTCCCACAACATTCCACAAAACAAGCAATAACTTAATATACTGATTTTCATACTCTAAAGCAATAAAAATGACTAAAGCCTTTAAAAAAGATTAAATCAATAAAATGAGCTACTAAATTGATAAAATATTTCTCTTTCTATTGACACATA
>JAUTBV010119610.1:0-13230 GCA_032361325.1 Lepetodrilus fucensis
CCGTATTTGATTTAAACCCGACTCTAAGAGTCGCAGAAGGATTGCAGTGAAGATTTGTCAAACGCACAGCGGTGGAATGCTTTTTGGAAGTACAAACATGATTTTATGTATGTCAAGTGAATGTACTCTGCAGTTATAGCTAAGAATTAGTCCAAAACAACCATAAATATATGTGATATTATGCCTTTAAACATTTTAAAAACAAATAATTATTTATTGTGGGAATTTGTAATAACCTGCCCAGTGACCCTTATTATACACCGTGGCTTATACAAAGATGGTCTTGACATTCCCAGTGTATTACCATTTCAGATAGGTTCTATCTGGTTATATATACTCGTATTATGTACATGTTGTCCTAGATGCAATAATGTTAAGATGATATACACGTTAAGATATAATGGTTTAGTATACTGAATATCAACTATGTAGAGAATGTTAAGTGTTTAGTAGCTTAACTGTCTTCGTCATCTGATGAATACTACTATTTCCTTGTGACATATATGAAGATGTCATCATAACGTACATGTAATTACATTTGAAAAACATATACTTATGTACAATACACTCAGTATTGATAATCTGTTTGTATGATTAAATATTTTGTAAGGTATCGCAAGAATAAATGTTGAAGAAAACATGGCTTCTAACCATGATTTACATTTCGGTCTAGACTGAAATTTAATAATGCATACTTTATAAATTATATTTATTTTTGAGACTGCCATTTGTGAACATTTGTTGTTAAAGTGACTCAAATAGATGTAGCCAATATGATGTGATTTTTACCTATGCTCGTTTTTATTATTGATATATAGAGCAATATTTACAAGAATCAGAGTTTTCAGGTATGAAATGCCACGTAAACCCATCGAAATAATAATGTTACATGTCGATGATAAACAATATAGGTTGTTTTGAAAATGGTGTCCCTTGATGATAATCACGTGATTGGAAGCTTACACTAGCTGCCATTGGTCCTCCGGCAGACGTTGACAGGCCCGCGCGATATTCAAATTACCGAAGGTGACATCAAATGTTATGACTCAGCATTTCTCATGCTCCTACTCACCTAGCAGTCTATCAAATAAATTGACAACCCGGAAAATTAGTTGATTTATCAATAACAGATTATTTGGAAGGAAATCAATCACTATATGTAGTAGGATCATCCCATATTCTCGAAACGTCTTAGCTAAGAACTTCTTAGTGAGAAAAGGTCTCTTAAAAAAGTAACATAAGCAGAAACTCAGTTAGGCAAATTCTTAGTACATGTACTTACGAACTTTTTAGGACTTACGAAGTTTGGAGAATACATGCCTAGAGTGTTTTTAGGGGAATACAATATGAAATGTGTGTTTGAGTCACTTTAATAAAAAGGAATGTATGATTATTACACGTACTATATATGTATTTATTTCCTGTAATCGTGTTTTGTAAAATGATGAAAAACTGAAATATTTAACAAAGATACAGGAACTAAATATGCATAAATTATATTAAAATGTGTCATTGACGTCATCTTGAATGGTCAATGGAGTCACACTAGTGATGACAACGAGACATGTCAATGTCTCTGCTACAAATGTCGCTTCATACTTATACTACATTCATTAACATTGTTTTTACAGGATTAGAAAACATTATATTACTTCTAAACTTACTTCTAAATTACTTCTAAACGGTCTAGCAGTACACTATGTTTAATAGATGCTTTATTTTTGACGTACGTGCTTACGCGTTATTGTTGTCAATCATCTAGTCTCCTTTTACTTATCACACTTCTGTAACGGTATTAACGTTACAGAACGGTATTAACGTACATGCACTTGATTATATTAGCATTCAATTTAACCGTCCAAAATAAATACGCTCAAGCAATATCTCAACGACCTTGACTTGTTGCTTTGCTATGGTAGTTATTGTTAGGGCACCCAGCGTTCAATGACACAGCATATTAGAAACGTTGGGTGTTCTGTTCATATGGATCCTAGCGAACTCCAGAAATGTTGGGTGTTCTGTTCATGGATCCTAGCGAACTCCTATCAGGAGCTGCCCTACTAGTATCGTGATAGGATTGTGTTAGGATCCTGGACAGCTAAAGTTTTTTCACATCTGCTATTAGGAACGTTGACATCCAGAACTGGTGACAGGTCATGTCTAAGAGGCTGAACATAGAAGATCCTAAAGGATTTACTATTCATGGTTATATTAACATTCCAGTTGAAAATATAGGACTGTCTGAACTATTAGCAGTCCATGTGTGTGTGTGTGTGTGTGTGTGTGTGTGTTTGTATTTATGTGTGTGTGTGTGTGTATGTGTGTGTGTTTGTATTTGTGTGTGTTTGTGTATGAGAGAAAGAGAGAGATATAGAGAGAGATAGAGAAAGAGAGAGAGAGAGAGAGAGAGAGAGAGAGAGAGAGAGCGATGGAGCAACACATTTTTGAAGATCATTTAATATTACAGATTCCTTCAGGATCCTTGCAGGACATCTGTGCTACGGGGGCCTATTCTCGAAACGTGTTTACGATCGTACCACAATGTTGACTATACATATAGAATGGCTACGAATGGTTGTTAGGCGAAGAAGTTCGTAAGAACGTTTCGAGAATAGGCCCCTTGGTCTATTGGAGGGTGTCTGTACATGGCACTCGACGATATCAATGAGATAACTTCTGAAAGTTGCATTTTGTGTCCTGCACAGGAAAGCGCCACATCACCTGATGCGCAGGTCTCCCAATAGCATATGAAATGATGTCTCTGTTGAGGCCAGCCCACACTACCCTGAAACTCACCAGTAATTGCCTATACATATCTCGTCCTTTATAAAACCAAAATTAAAATTGCGGTACCGCTCCTATTATTCCAATGGACAATGTTCCATCCCGGATCTGGACCTGGGGTGTGTTCAAAGACACAAGGGCTGAGTAAGCCGCTTAGCTAAACTGGTTCCCTGTCCCATGTACGGTTTATACTACTCTTGAGACAATGGCTAGTTTAGTAAGCCGCGTGTAAGCCACTTGCAAGCGGTTGTGTCTTTGAACGTTTATCTTTTTGGCTTTTTGCCTAGTATCATGTTAAAACACCCATTAACAAAATATCAAACTAGAAAGCCCGGAGATCGGCAGAGAGTGATAATTGATTGAAAAAGTCAAAATATAAACCTAGTTTATTTGTAAATAGTTTCCAGTAACCCTGATTCGAACGCGAACCGTCTGGCTCTTTCTCATCGCGATGAAACACGTATAGGCTACTACCGGTATATTACCTATATTACCTGTATATTATTACCGGTATATTACCTGTATTGCTTTTTTTAAAATTATTTAATATTATTCAAGGAGTGTATATTTCATTCATGTTTAGTGGTTGAGTATTGTCTAGTATATTAAAGTAATGTCAGAAATAGAAAATAAATTAATTTTGCAACTGACATTTTCAATTTCACATATATCTATCTATAGCATTGTGAATTCTTTAAATATCAATTAAAAATATGTCGACCTATTGTGTTTACTATCTGTTTTTATATGTATCTGTTATAAATATTGTAATTTAGTCTTGAAAATGAATTGCAAAATCCTAACAGAAAGTAAAGGATACTAGTATGCATATAAGTATAATACAGACTATAGCTTTCATGTTATGACTACATGTAACCGTATTTGATTTAAACGGAAGTTCAAATCAAACATCCAAAAACACAACCCTAGTGACGTCATCCCACGTGGTCCCAACACGCGAACATACTCCCTATTCTACCTCGGGTGGTCAAGGGTTGTGACGTCAGACACAGTCCGCTATGCACTCGTGACTGTCTACAGTTTTTGGTCAGTTGTGCCTTCAATACTCGTGTTACGTTCTCAGGTGTTTTATTTAAAGTTACTTTGCGCATGTGTGACTTAAAGGCATAATATCACAGTTGATAGACCTGTATAATTGACGAACGAATTTCGATCTGAGACTAATTACGCTTGATTTATGCACCCAAAAGTTGTTATTTACTGATGTACTTAGTCCCAAAAATATCAAAATATTAATAATTTATATGAATAAAGGGAACGTTCCGCTATTTATCTTGTCTTTGGTGCATTAGCACATCTATGAAGGAATCTGTGAGCGAACATTAGAGTTATGTCCCCCTTGCATGATATTTAGTGAAACAAACACATACGGATTACGGACCATATTCAGGTTGTCTATCTTGGGCTTGCAGTGGAGATTTATCAACCACACAGGCTCACAGCGGTGGAAAGCCTTTTGGAAGTACAAACATGATTTTATGTATATCAAGTGAATGTACTTGGTCATGGTCACAGGTCCAGACATTTCCATATACTAGTATACCATTTAGTCTTAGAGTGATTTGTACTATCATACCATCTAGTATATTATCATATTATTATATCCAATAATAGTATATTAAAAATAATATCCAATACAACGCCGCCTTGCTCGCTTGAACTGTTGAATGGGGTGTCTTCTCAGAGGTCCGCGCGAAGTTTATCGAGTGTTGTAATTCGGTGATCAAATACATAGCCGGTACATTCAGTCGTACACAAAGGCTATTTATGGCTTCACATTTGTTTTCCGCTGGCTAATGTCCGATGGAAATATAAATATAATGGAACGTATCTCTAATAGAGATGCGATTACACTTAAAAGATAATAACATAACCATTAATCAGTTGATTAATTCGAGCAGAAGTGTGGACAGTGCATTACTATACTTAGACTAGGATCTGCATACAAACATGAAGGGACATTATGGCTGACGAACAAATATAAACAAGCGACTTATTGTTTAGTCACGTGACCACTACCCCAATATTTTGCAAATTATGAAGCTAATTGGTGTTAATTTAAAATAAATTACAATTATTGCTCCAATTATCATCTATTGGTGTTCTTTATCTAAAATATGCCACAATTCAAATTAATCACGAACGCGGAAGCGCTACAGTGGGGGGTAGGCGATAATAGGTCCTGGGCGATAATAGGCTTGTAACCAGTACTGATCAAGTAAATCCAGTTCTTATTAAAGATGTAGATTCATATGTGAAAATATTTTCGATTAAAAATAGGAATATTTATTTTAAAATATAATTTGAAAAATGTACACTTTAAAGGCATACTATCACAGATATTTATGGTTGTTTTGGACTAGCTCTTAGCTATAACTGCAACGTTCATTCACTTGACATACATAAAATCATGTTTGTACTTCCAAAACGCTTTCCACCGCTATGTCGTTGACACATCTCCAATGCAACACCTCCCCAAAAATCTCGCAGTGTCTAGGTCTAGGTCTAGGTCTAGGTCATCGAACACGCCATCCCTTGCTTGATGTCTAGGTGATAGTCATCATTCAGACCGTCAATATTAGAGTTGAAATTCTGCGTTAATATGAATTTCATAATAATATATCGTACAATTAAGCATGCATAGTTGAGAAAGAAATAATAAGAGAAACAGTATTGACATTAACATTTTATTATTGATCGAAAGCTTAAAGACAAACATACTCCTTTATACAGTTGAACACATTATCGTAGGATAAGACATCCCCGAAACACCGACTATTATGACTACACGATTTCCGTATTTGACCAAGGTTAAGTGTAGTCATAGTAATCGGTGTTTCGAGGATGGTGATAAGGACACAGCTGGTGAAATATAGATCTATGAACACGTATTAGAACAGTGACAACAGACAGTGAAAGAGTTGTATACTGTATATGTAGAGAAAATTGAAAATAAATTATGAGAATGCACAGTAACCATACATCAACATTTACAGCATAAGAACGTAATGGCAAGCCATTTAGTTCACTGTGAAAGGCACATGATTCACACAGTCTTTCTGAAAATCTCCACAAAAATGAATGCTTAGCCTTATAATATGAAGGAACATGTTGGTGATAATCATGATGGTGGTGACAGTCGGTTGGTCAGCCAAGAGGAGGTTAAGAAAATGATTGGCCAGAACAGATCACGTGACGTCTCCGACAAGGTCAAATGTCATCCTATGACGTCATTACAGTTCCGGGGTACCTCCAACTCTTGACTTCTGATGAGCAATCACAGATTGTGTAGTGTTTCAACATGAAGCAAATGATGTGATGTAATGTTGATTTCAGAGTGATGTAACCATGACGATGCAGACTAACAATAAGCTGAAGAGATGTAGACAGGTTGGAGCGTTCGAAGTAGGAGTGGTTTCAGGGACTGCTTGCGGTGTAGTTTCTGGGACTGCTACCGCTGAAGACAATCGAAATACAATGCAACATATTAATATCAACACTAGCAAGTCCAAATAGTTGTTTTAGGGTGTCAACTACTATAGGATCATGGAATTGCACAACTGGCTTATGGATACAGTCTATTATTGGAAATGCACTTATTAGATAGGGCCCAACAGCAAATACTTAATTGACATTAACTATTACGTATTGAACAACGTGTAGTACTTATTGCTCGGACTACTATAATGGCTGGACACTGACTACAGCTTACTAGATACGGACTGCAGCTTACTGAACACGAACCACTACTTACTGGACACTGGCTACAGCTTACTTGACACTTACTACAGCTTACTTGACACTTACTACAACTTACTTGACACTGACTACATCTTACTTGACACTTACTACAGCTTACTTGACACTTACTACAGCTTACTTGACACTTACTACAGCTTACTTGCCACTTACTACAGCTTACTGGACACTCCTTATAGCTTAATTAGCACGAACCACTACTTACTGGACACTGACTACAGCTTACTGGACACTGATTACAGCTTACTGAACACGAACCACTACTTACTGGACACTAACTACAGCTTACTAGACAAGGACTGCAGCTTACTGGACACTGCCTACATCTTACTGGACACTGATTACAGCTTACTAGACACGGACTGCAGCTAACTGGACACTGCATACAGCTTACCGGACACTGACACTACAGCTTACTGGACACTACAGCTTACTGACTACAGCTTACTGGCCACGAACTACAACTTACTGCCATTGCCAGTTGTTGGTGGCGGAGGTTCGGCGGTGGAAGTTGATGCTTCTGCTACGGCATCCCCCTCAGCTCTGACGAGGTAGGCCACAGCGATCAGCATCAGGAATACAGTGAGGAGCCACGGTCGCATCATTGAGCTGGTCTGTCCCTACTGCACCTTAAACACATAAACATCATCATCATCATCATCATCATCATCACCATCAACAAGAAAAACCATCAATAACATCATCATCATCATCATAGTCATACTCATCACCTTCGTCTTAAATCGGTGGTGTCAATCTGACTTGCAAACTAAATGCTCATGTGGTTAGGGCTAGGGTTCGGAAACTATGTTATTCGTATTTTAGGTCGTATTTTGAGCCAATCAGATTACAGGGAATTGGGTCCGGGTCCGGTGAAAATACCGCAAGTTCAGGTCCGCTTCTGTATCCGGGTACCTGGTTCAAAGCAAATACGTACCCTCATTATCACCAATAGCATAAATATCATCATTATGTCATTATATCATTCTTAATAGTAGTAGCATGACCATCAACATCGTCGTCGTCGATAGTGTACCAGATTATCGCTTTCTATGTGAATGGTTGCACGCAAGTACTGTTGTAACAAGACTAGGAAGTATAACATAGACTAGTTCAAAGTTGTAATACCGGTAACACGCTTTAAGGCAACCAGAATAAAACATCTTCTCATTACAACACAACAATACAGACAATACAATCAGTAGTACAAGCAACAGAAACAAGAACACAACTTGCAGTATAGACCTCACTATCACACTTTCAAAATGGATATACGAAATTATTCAAATACTAAGCCTACCTGTGCGGCGTTCAAGTCTATCGATGCAAGTGTTCACTGAGTGCATGGACGTATACGATGCTACGGCAAACTACATATTACACATGCTGTATACTTAAATACCCCTTTCTCCGATGTCACCGATCCATTTGCACCGGTGACTAGAGTGGCCTTGAAATGCATCCCATTAACTTCCGATAAATCGAAAGGACGAGTGCATGCACCGTCGTTACCCTGTGATTACCAACCAACATAGAGATTGATTGCTATATTATTATATATATAAATATATATGGAGATTTTGATAACGTATTCTGAGGAACAATGCACCTATGCATTATCAGATGGACAATTCGTGTATTCCGAAAAGCTGAAATGTTGATAATTAGTGGTATGTAAGCTGTTGCGTTATTATTTGAAATTAGCAATGCATGTTCAAAAATACACATTTATACGTCTACACCAATTTGTTTCTTGGAAATAAAGCCTTGATTATTTTATAAGATATATACAATGTATGTCAACAATTTCATAATTTACAATGCCATTACATTAAGCAGTTGTCTTTCATTCGTGCGTTTCCTTTGCCATAACTAAGCATTCATCAGTGCAAATGAACGTCTTCTCTCAGTGTAGGTTACTAGTATATATCTAACATTGTCTCCTTAATTACCAAGCAGTTGGGATTCATTAATACGGCAGTCATCCCATTAGACCAGGGAGTTCGCCGTGTAGAATTATACCTTAAAACATTAACGTATAATTTCTTATCATTAAATCTTCATTTAAGATAGCATATAATAGGGAAACCCATCTTGACTTGAGTCTATGTTATCTGAAGAGTTGGTCAATAAAAGGGACGGTAGGGTCTACTTGATCAAATGAAAGCAATTACAATAATTAATTGATATTTAGTTTGGAAATGAACTATAATAATGTGTACTTTATGACCCGGAAGAGAACATTATCTGGTACTACTTTGATAAATATCTATCTCATAGGTCAAAGGTCAAGCAGATCTCTGATATAGATTCATTGTAATGACACGTTAACGTCACTAGCTAATTGAAAACAATTAATGTAGAACGAAAATCATTCAAATCCATGGAAACGAACATATTAACGCATTATTTATCTATGATTTTATGTTGAATATATGTCTTACATTTATTATTTATTTCGATGTACATGACATCCTTCTAATGATAAATTATTACTTAACACCACAATTTGTCAAACATTATGTGTCTACTGTACGCACTAGTCTACTATTTGCACAGAATAGTCTTTGGGGGCTTTAAGTAAATGTTGGTTATCATAATTCATGAACTCACATGATTATGTAACGTGTTCAGGATTGCATATATTTTCAGAAACTGGCATTTCAATGTTTGAGGCGGAATGTTTCAGTTGAAGGTATTGAAAAATCGTAAGCTTGTAACGCGCGAAGACAGGAATAAATGGTGTGTGTGTGGAAGGAAGGAGTGAAATAGGTCATTAGACATGTTAGACGGAGACAGTGTCATGTACCCCACCTTGGCAATGATACCAATCACCTTCTTACACGGCATCTGCTTCGCACTGAGATAGTTCGTTTTTTTATCAACATGCATGTCTAACTAATACCATTTATCACTCTGGGTGCCTCATAACACTGACGTCAACAACAGCTTCCCTCCATCTCCGTATCTGTCGGTCTCCCCACTCTCGCCCCTTCTGATGAACCAACAAAAACTGCGTCATAATCGTTTTAAAGCGAGGAGTAATTATGGTATTTGTGAATATTTGAGAAACATGTTACCATGAGCAGCATTCACACAGACCTCTAATATGTTTTTATTATCAAAAAAAATGTTTTTTACATTAACAATAAATGTAAAAATTAAGTAATTAATATAATAACAATAATAGTGAATATTTGCATTGCGCAGTGGAAACATATCCTAGCACGAATGCAAGCTCAAGGCGCTATAATGTTCATAATATTGTCTGGATTTAAGTAAATCTTAAGTCTTTAGTCTGGATTTTAACATGTCAATGTTGTTTGACAGTTTGACATGGATATGGGAGTGAGTTCCAAAGTGTTGGAGGCGACATGATTTGAGTTTGGCATAGGGCACAACTTTTATAGCAAGTGTTTATCTCCAGATCTAAGGCTTGGTTCAGACGACACACCTGCATCACGTTATTATCTAACACACATAATAATGCTATGACACATAGGGCATTAACCCAAATATGTCTGTCTACAGATACGCCATCTGGAGTCCAACATCAAGCAGTGCTTTTCTTTGGCAGGACTATACTAGTATATACTAATACCCTAAAGAAGTTTATCGTAAAATAGGTTTCGACCAATGATGCACGTGCATACTAGAGGATATGTACATGCCTAAAAGATTCCTCAAATAATTACAACTTGAAATTCGACACCCAAAGAAAAAAAAGCATGAGAAATATACATACATACATAATCTCCAATTTTATATACATATAGTGTAAAAGCACTTAAATTTAATGCCCTTGCAAACATGGCATATGCAATTATAATAACTTATCCAATGGCGCTTAATTCACTCACACGAAACCCGCTTTGAATACGGCAGCTACTGCACTAGAACTGTAGATATGTAAAGGAAGTTACGTTCTCGACTTACAACATGATGGTATTGAATTACAAAATTGAATGATTCATCGTGGGTTCAAGTGTTTTTTTGTTTGTGTGAAACAGTGTATCTAGTTCTGTTAGCCAGATGTGTTCTATTATTTTTAAAAATAAGACCCCATTGCATTCCACCAGTGCTCATACTTTACTTATAAATCCAGCTGATTTCAGAACAAGGAAACGATAAAAAAAAATAACAGCCTTGTACATACACATTTGAATTACATGTAACTTGCGGGACGGTGGCCGTAAATTACCCATTATGTAAACAGACAAACAGAAGTTATATTTCTCAGACCCATCACTTCTTTAACATGTTAATTGTACAACCATGTATATATGTATACTGTATGTTCTCTATCTATCTTGTACATATATTATTACTATTTCTCTGTATCATTATTACATGACAATATGAGAAAATACATTCTGTTCTTTCTGTTCATTGAAGACAGACGGTAATATATGTGTGACCTAGTAATAATAATCATTGCCGCTTCTAATCAGCGCTGTGTTATACGCGCGCAAACAATTATAATTGTTTGTACACCCATCCGGAGTAAATATTGAGTTCTTGTTTTTCTAGACTGTCCAATAATCAGTGCTATTGAGCCAGTGGTGCACGAATATCAACTGAACTCTTTATATGCGCACATTATATAACCTAGCTACAGATATACCTTTCAAATAAGCATTAAAAACATGAGAACAAAAGGCTTGTTTATCATTATATGACATTGCCTTTGGATGTTAAACTTGTATACAATAGTTCTTAGATTAATGTAGCTATGCACTCTTTATTCTGATTCTCCTCGTCTTAATTATGCTTTGCTTGGAGTGCTAGTTGTGCCTATGCATCCGATTCGATAATACATACCACATACATTATAGCGTATACTCTCAGGGGGTTGAGAAGGTGAATGAATGCACAATGATTCATTTACAGGGGTAATTAGCACTTCGAGCATGCATTATCATGGAGTCATGGATTTTATAACGCTAATATTTATTAGAATGTGTCAATATCCCCACTAAATGCATTCTATATATTCAATATATCGTATCTCTCATGAATAGTTTTTTTAAAAGAGTCTAGATTTACCCGATTTGCATGTTAATACGGCATAACCAGGGACATCTCATGTATACACATGTTTACAGCCAAAATGAAAAACGGCTCTCATTCGAAACCTGGGGTGCGTTCAAAGACAACAAGAGCTTGCAAGCGGCTTATCAAACCGGCCAATGTCTCAAGAGTCGTATGAAGCGTACATGGGACAGGGAACCAGTTTAGTCAAGCGGTTTACTCAGCCCTGTGCCAGATAACCCCGCCTATTATGTAATCTTTCAACAAGTGACGGGACATAATTAATTCGCGACTACAAGGCAGCGGATACGATAATTAGCATTGCACATGACGTAATTCGCGGACATGTCTGGGTATCGGTCGCGGCGGGCGATGGTGTATTAATTGGGAAAACCTGGCGTCGATTTCATTTCTCTCGTCATCAATGCGATCGCTTCCTGGCCAGTTTTACGCTTGACAGGGCAGTGATGGAATCTGCAATAGGAAGCAGATGGCTCCAGTAGACGAGACCATTAACATTAACACCGGGCAGAAGGTGTTAACACCGTTCCTGCAGAGAGCATTAACTGTGAGTCTGTGCCTGTGGAGACGCCTGACAAGTTAAAGCGATAGAGCTACTTCCAATAGACACTTGATGGCAGCAATAGATGGAGGAGTAGATAACAATGGCCAGATTTCCACCAACAAGGCACTGACATTTATTAATGTATAACATCTGAACATGCAATTAAAATAATTTATATATTTGAACCTGATGATGTTAACATTTTGCCTACGAAAGGTTATAATTATTACATCCGCAAAGCCATCCTCTAAACACAAGCCATTATGACTACACCTAACCTATTTGACGGAGGTTATGTGCAGTCATAACAGCCTGGGATTCCAGAATGCCGCAAATTAGCTAGCATGAGCAATTAATACTGTATTGATTTTCAATATAAACTACGAAGTATACATTGAGAAGACATATCAATTAGAGTAAAGCAAAATGTTAATACAATCTAATAAGATAATATGTTTTACATCCCCAATCCCCGTCTTGTCCCCTTTTATTTTTTGCGTAATACAAATTTTACCGCACATATATTGATTCGCGTTAAATAAACAGAATTCTGCACAAGGTTTCACCTCTTGCATCTCTGTTCCTTAGGTAAATATATCATTTTAACATGTGCCAGCTAACATGCAATCTCTATGTATAGACACGACTCCGAATACATAACACGCTAAATATTTGCCTTTAAAGAAGAAATCGTACGTTAAATGCATGCCGACTGACTTGTGTAGTAGGTATCAGTAGATCTCGATGCCAGCTCGTACACGTGTGAGCAATTCAAACATTTTAAGAAATTCCCAAGCACGTGTTTAGGGAAAGTGACTGTTGAAATCCATTATAGTGTTAGGAGAAGGGCTGTTGAACTTCTCACAGATAACTACCTATATATATAGCTAGTCTTGCATGATATTAATCTGATTACTAATACTTTCATAGTTGGCATGCATGCCTGTTAGGACGCGGTGTAGGTATAGTCTGTCGTTACCGCTTGACCAGTTGTGCATCTAAGATAAAGACGTTTTCCTGGAAATGATGTCCAACTGTTGAAAGGAGGTGGGGGAAGGGGTGGGGGTTGG
>JAUTBV010119621.1:0-13230 GCA_032361325.1 Lepetodrilus fucensis
CCCCAACGCATGGTGTTGAATTCAATGGCATGGAGCTCACTTCTTCTCTTGGCTGTTGCCAAGGCCAAGAGAAAGGCGGTCTTATAAGTCCAGTGATCCACTCGTCGGTGCTCCATGCCGACCAGCGATGTGCATGGAGCAGAAGCCGACCCCCCCACCGTTGAGGTGGGAGTCAGCTCCGGTTCTTTGCCTGTGGGCCAATGGCCACAGACGTCGTCCCCTGGGGATGCTTGGTCTCTTCCTAAGGTACCTTCCTGAGAAGGTCCTTGAGACCTGCATACCCAGGGAAAGCCCTCACTTCCAACGGGGTTGCTGCTGTGAGCCACCCCAGGAAGATTTCGAGCCCGGCAAGTTGGATGGGCCTTGTGGATTCTTCCGTTTGCGCCATCCCTTGCCCGCCTTCCCGCCTCTGCCTACAGAGCGTGCTGAGGTAGCAGCAGACGGAGCGAAGGTTTTCCTCTCTTCCTGTTGAACAGGCCGCCGAAACGTTTGGGGTCTGCCACGCCCTAGCGTTTTGGCCTGTTCATCCTCAGTGGTCCAAGTTGACGCCAGCTCGTCAAAGTTTGGTCCAAAGTGGTCGGGCAAAGGGAGTTATCCTGCGAAGAGACAAGAGAGCGAGTCACAGCGCGAGATTGTTTATCCTTGCGCTTGTGGCTCGCTTTCTTGATGTGAAGTGGAACCGCGTTCCATTGCTTCTCTTCCCAGGACTCGCACCATGCACACGTGTTATCACGTGAACATGTGTCATGTTTGTCCCAGGTATGCATTAATACTGTGTATAGCTTGCCGCTAGAGTTGTCTGTGCAACGACACGCTGTCATCACGGTTTGTTTACAATAAAATATTGCAGCGAGTTTATGTAAACAAAAGGCCGAAAGAATTAAATAATAAGTTATAAACTTAGCTATGGGAAGCCAACACTTAAGTACAATATAGGATATTTGAGCACTGTTAACTTCGTCCGGGGGGCTTGCAAGGAATTTTCGTTGAGCTGTCTAGAGCACGTGTTGTTCCCTCAAGCCAGAAGTGAAAAGTGAAGCAGTCACGGCACACGTGGGTAAAACAGGTTCCGCGCAGCGCAGGCACCTAGAACTGGTTCACCACAGTGTGCACGCGACGCTAAGCAAAAGTTGAAAACTTTTGTTTCTGGCAAAAACGTAAGTTGTGAATATTGGCTGATTCGGGGAATAAGTGGATATCCATGCGTGTTTTAGAGTAAATATATGTAATAGAAATCACGCTGGTAACTTATCATGCTTATATATGATCGCAAATCGCCCTAGCGAGCTGCTTGGCTGTGTCCTGCCGACACAAAACTATTCAGCGCCCGCAGCTGCTTTGCCAGATTTTGCTCGTAGCGCCTGCATCGAACATGCTAAAGATAATAAACATGAAAAACTAAACCATTAACGTAAATTGTCGTAATGTAAAGATTCATACAAATGCAACACATAAGCAGTAATGGCACCCGTTGTTCGGGTGAGTTAGTCAACCTCAACATACACATTGTTTAGCTTGACAACCCACAAATTATACTATATGCCATCTCCCCCTGGGAAGGTTAGAATTCATGAGCTTTGCGTTACTCCGACTGTCCCATCCCATAAAACCATAAATTTATTTCAGTCTGGCAAATGTTACCCTGTTGACAGAGGGAGTTGTCTGTATAACTAACCAATCAAAACATGTGCTATTATATCAACAGCTACAGCATACCACAACATTCTTATTTACATGGCGACTGCTTCTGGATGACAAAACATGCAAAGTTCAAGTAGGTGGAGCAATATGTTAGGATGCCAAATACAGGCGATTTAACTTAAAGAGTTCGATCACACGACCTAAGCAAGATGACTATACTGTAATATTTATATGTTTCAAAACCTGGTTAAATGTAGTGACAAAATTTAATTTTCAGCTATAGGAATTTCTGATTAATTTTTAGCTGAAAATAAATTGTTGATCGTTCATTTGTGGGAATTGACCATACAGATCAATCAGGGTTTTATTTTCAGTAAAGTGGCCACACAAATCTGGTTTATATTTCATTAAATTGATCATGCGTATCAGGTTTATTTTCAGAAAATCAGCGACAGTTCAGGTATAATTGCAGCATATGTACAAACAGTAAATGGTACACAAATATAGTGTATTTTCAGTATATTGAACATAAACAGATGCGATTTGTTCTCGGAAAATTGGTCGTACAGATTGTGTTTATTTTCGATTAATTGGAATGTGTATGGTTTATTTTCGGTAAAATGGCCATACAGATCAGGTAATTTTCAGTTAATTGGTCAGAGATCTGGCTTAATTTCAGTATTTGTATATCGGAGACCAAGTTTATTATGGGTAGATTATTGTTTGTAAATTGGCCATGATAGAATATGGCACAGAATAACTGTGTTGTTTTGATTATCAGATGACAATGATTTCATGCAGTATTCAATGCAAACAATATCATGCAGTGTTCAATGCAAACAATATCCCTTTTATCTCAATGAATGTTCAATGCAAACAAAAGGTGGCAGGTCACTCACTGCCACGCTCAGGGAAAGTTAACTGAAGAGCAGTCATCATGATCCGCAATATGTTTTAGTGGAGGTCATTCATGTGTTTGAGGAGTCAATGACAAATTAACAATCTTATAAAATCAAGCCTTTTAATCACTGCCATTTATTTGGACCTGGTCAT
This sequence comes from Lepetodrilus fucensis, assembly GCA_032361325.1. Taxonomy (NCBI): domain Eukaryota; kingdom Metazoa; phylum Mollusca; class Gastropoda; order Lepetellida; family Lepetodrilidae; genus Lepetodrilus; species Lepetodrilus fucensis. The sequence goes on from JAUTBV010119621.1 coordinate 2,695, forward strand.
GAATCCTTTAGCAGACAGCACAACCAGCTTGTGATAGCATGTGGTGACTAATCCACAATAGTCGTACCCCTCTAGGCAGCAATGACGATTGGACAATACTTTGGACTATTAATACACATGGGTTTTCCAGTACTAACAAATGCGATACTGATGACCGGTATCAGTTAAGCTTATTGTATGATGGAAGCTGAGCTATAATTCCACTGTATATTAACATTCTCTATAGAAAGTATACATCATTCTGTATTTAACACAACTTTTAATATTGACAACTTTGGGTGCAATCGACGCATAGAAAATGGTAGTTTGCATATTTTCACGAAAGTAAGGGTCAAGTACGAGAATTTTGCGCGTCAGGGCGAACCCTGTTTCACGTAAAGTAGGACATGTAGTGAAATGAATCGATATGGAATGTCCTCCCTAGGCACTGCAAACACTGTGTCCTGTCTCCAGGGTTGTCCTGTATGGGTAAAATACTCGCACTGTGATGCACAGTGTCCTCGTCACAAATGCAGCGACGTTAAACTCCATATTCACTCACACACCATATTCTCACTCGGTCGTCACAAATGGGTGAAAGATTCCCGCAGCGACATTAACAAACCACTGTCACGTACAAGGCTCTAGACTAACATAAGCCTTACGTACAACCTACTTTTTAACATTTATGACGTTTAGTGCCTTTGCAACTTGCCCCGACTTGCCCCGACTTGCTCTGCGGACAAGTACCTGAGAACGGTGTAGTCTGGAGCCCTTGTGGAGGGAAAGTTGATAATCTCTAAAGAGTGAAACGTTCCTCCGATAATCCCTAAAGAGTGAAACGTTCCTCCGATAATCCCTAAAGATTGAAACGTTTCTCCACGAAGGTTTAACGATGTCATTACACATTGGGTAACTTTGGAACTTGACCTCTGGACGTAGAACACAACAACAACAAAATAACTAACCTGCTGTGTCCCCAGGTCGAGGCCGAGGCGGTGAACGGCGCAATGAAGACTGTGAAGGTCATCGGAGAGGCCGTCAGCAAGGCTGTCAAGAAGGGACAGACGACCTTCACCTTGAGCGGACTGCAGCCAGACTCGCACTACGAGCTGTCCATCTCGGCCATCAACTCCATCGGCAAGTCTAAGCCAGCCACGATCATCCTGAAGACATCGCCTGGGTCTGGTGAGTCTCGTTGTGGTCACTCTCGGTCAACTCCCGGTCAATTCTGGCGGGACCTTACTTTTGTTGGAATCGGGTTTTACGCGGAAATTCAGAATATTTGTTGTAGGTGTTTTCTAAAGGTTTAGTATCTGATGTTTCAATCGAGCCCCTATAGACGATAGTCTACTACCCATATTTTATTTTATTTGATCCTAGTTCAAAAGAAAAATGTCGTTTTTGAGAAGAGTATAATTATAGCAACATTTGTAGTCCATCTTGACTACCTAACAGCGATTTAGATGTCAATTTAATATTGGATCTTCTTCCTGTTTGGAATTTGAAACTGCATCTCTTCATAATAATTACATCATATTTCGGGATCAAACAAATCACTTAATTTCTTACATCTTTGCTCATAAATCTTTTTTTTGTTACGAGAATGGCGTACTATCACAGATTAAGTTGTCATTTTCAACTGAATTGAATTAAAAATGCAAAGTAGATAGATAGACAATACATGTACCTCCAAATATATTTTAACTGCTGTAGGATAGGTAAAATTTTATTGCAGTTTACATTTCCAGTTTAAAAAAACAAATAATCAGTTGGTAATGTACTGTAAAATATCAGTTTACTGTTGTCTAATAGACTAAGGAGGCTAACTCTAATCATTGAACACGGTCAAAATAATCGTTGACGACCACTTTTACATTGTGTATAATTAATATATATTAAAATATTGAGACATTTGGAACAAGTAACTGGTTGTTTAAAGTACTTCAGGTAGACTATCTGTGTAGGTCAACAATCTGTGATAGCATGCATTTTAAGTACTCTCTCGATATTCTATACATAGGCACACCAAAAAAATATTTCCACCTCTCAACAGTTTAAATTAAGTATTTACTGGTTACTTTTCGTTGTTTATTCAATACTGTGTTTCTGAGTACTTTAGCGTTGTAGTAGCGACAGCGAACAAGGTAAGTTCCGTCCCACATTTTCCTAATGAATGCCGTTTCACTTTCAGCACCTGTTCTTGGCGATAGTAAGATATTCATAAAACAGACAACTTTCATCTCAGTCTCACCCCTCCCCTTTCATCACCATAGTAACACCATCGGTTCCGTTCCACCAAGCTATCGTAGTGTCACAGCATCTCTCCCTCCGACGTGCGACACCAGCGTTCTCGTACAATTTGGTTAACTCTCTCCGTGCTGGAGGCAATGGGAGCTGCCGTGAAGAGCAGTTCTTAGGAATAATCCAGCAGGGGGAGGGTTAGTTTGGGTAATCTTGAACCAGAACTTATTCTCGGTTGTGTCGCGAAATCGGACTAAGGGTAATGACGAGCTAACAGGAGCGAGAGGAGATGTGGTTTTACTTTAGCTCAGTGGACGCGGCGACATACTTCATATCAAGACAGATTCCAAAGCGTTGACATCCAAGAATTTGAAGCTACCGTAAAATCCACACGCTTTCTGACAATTATCTGACTTGCCTGGTATAATCTCTAAGCGTGAGATGCCTTGCAGTATAGACCTAACACAATTCACGTAACACCATTTCTTGTACCATATCCTAGATTATAGTTATTGTGAATTCAAGGTGTTAAAAATGTAGCAAAGAATCGTAATATAGTTAGTAAGAAAAGTATTTAAACTGAAAGGCTCAAAGATTGGCTATGGCTAAGGAAATTTGGCAGCAGAAATTGAGCAGATATGTAAAAACTGGTTAATTTATCTGCAAGGAATCCTTTATTTGTTTGAAGGAAGTAACAACGACAGTTTCTTATGTGGGGGTGGCTTGTAGAGATTTGTCCAGTGCCCCCAGATGGCGTATTGGGGGGAGACCGCGGTTTGGGTGGCGTTAAACTTCTCATACCCCCCCCACCACCCACCACGCTACAACAACATCCCACTCCCCTCTCCCCCACCCCCAGTTGTCATGAAAATTGATCGTTGTATTCAAATTAATAGTGGCAAGGCTTTATGGGTGACATGAATCTAATTGATTTGAGGTGCCCATAACGTAAGAGTTCAAGGTCATTATTAATGTTAGTGTGACTCATGTGGACCAATTTAAAACTTTAGTCAGGTTTGGGACGTAGATGGTTTTGTAATTATGCTAATATTGAATAAATATGGCGATTTCATGTCTTGAAGATGACGGAATTTGATCAAATTTTAAGTTCAGTTCACAGACAGAAGCGTTAAATACCACTTGATTAAGTGGACCTTGATATGTTTAAGTTCAAGGTCATTCATTTAATAAGTCTGGGACAGCACTAGACTAGGACGAGGTGTAGATTAATTACAAATGCAATGTTGCGTGTCTCTGTGTTTGATTACGTGAGTGTCCTTCTTCCCTCCCTGCACTCGCACAACCAACCAACCAACCCTCGGGAAGCAAATATTAACATCTGCATTAGACATCTCAGATTTGTGGCTTCTTTAAATATTGATAATAGACAGATTTTCCCCAATTCTTTTCACTTTATGATATAAATTACTGAAAGATTTTGTGTTCACCGTGTACGTTAAGAGTTAGCAAATATTTGAATGTTTGACGAAATGATACATCTAGGTTAATATCGGACAACACTCCAGAAGCGTTACCTCTTTGTCTTTTAGATAATTCAACCCGATATCTGAATACACAAGTTCTTAATGTAAATAGAACAATCACTGGTAAGCAGAAACAGTTTGATTAAGTTCGTACTAAACCCCCGACACATTGGCTCTTCAGTTCTGTTCCAGAGTTTGTTGAATTTGAATTAACATGTTCTTGACAAAATTTCTTTGTTGATATATGTTCCTTTTCCCACTGCCGACAACGAAGGTTTGTAAAATTTACAATGGAATTTGATTTGAGCATGTTATAAAGTTCTCATTGCACCGATCAAATGGTTTGTTAGCGGAAAACTGAATTTGAGCATGTTGGAAAGTTCTTTATGCACTCGACAAAGTTGTGTTTATGAGCAAAGAATTGAATTTGAGCATGTTGGAAAGTTTGCCAATTTGGCCGCGCGATGTGATTGTTGGTCTGAATTGATGTGATTGTCTCCTCCTTGTAGCTGTTGGAGTGAGACCGGCGCGTGTTGAGACTGACACGCCCACCAGGCCTGAAGGAGGAGGTATATACGTCTGCTTGTAACTTGAGCATTCCAGCATGTCGCTACCTCGGGCTTTGTCTCTGCCATTTTACTGCCTCTTCACTCACATTCATCGGGTGTGCAGATTTAGTAGTATACAGAGCCAGGCAGAGATATGTGCTTATTAGTGACAAATCTGGTTGTTTTATTTGTAATTAAATATGTTTTATGTCGACCTACTAGGAAACCCTGTTTTGCTTTATTTAAAGATGAATACTTAAAAATTAATCGGCTGTTATTGTTCAGCAAAATTTAAATTGTCGTTAGAAACAAAATGCGCGACATATTTTCATACAATTTCTTTCTTTTTTTAAAACAATGTTCAGGCCTTGCGATTACGAAACTTGTTTTAATACGATTTAATGCTCAACTTAAAATGTCCATGAATATCCATATAAAATTTGAGCTTGAACATGAAGTTATACTCAAAGTTTCGTAATCTCGGGCGCCAGTTGTTGGGAGTATGCCATGTCTAATTGCCTGCATCAGCGTGGAATGTTGCCTCTTAGAACATTTACTAAAACAATTGTTTTTCTACTTTTATTTCCAGGAGTTTTCTGATTTAAAAAACATACTAGGATTTGCATTTTGTTCCCATCATTCACATGTTGCTTTTGACAGTTTGAGATCATTTGGGGAACCTGCAATGTCCCTGCAATGTCATTGTTGTAAAGAGCTTTCAATGGATGAATGCTAGATGTCGCTTTGTATGTGGATATGATTAATGTTAATAGCTCAACTAGACGTGGTCTGGATATGATTAATGTTAATAGCTCAACTAGACATGGTCTGATTATGATGAGTGTTATTCTACTTGTAGTGGCTAGTGTTGTTAGCTCAACTTAACAAGGTCTGGATATAGTGGCCCAACTAGACATGGTCTGGATATGATTAGTGTTAGCTCAGCTAGACGTGGTCTGGATATGATTAGTGTTAGCTCAACCAAACAAGGTCTCGATATGATTAGTGTTAGCTCAACTAAACAAGGTCTCGATATGATTAGTGTTGTTAGCTCAACTAGACATGGTCTGGATATGATTAGTGTTGTTAGCTCAGCTAGAAGTGGTCTGGATATGATTAGTGTTAGCTCAACTAAACAAGGTCTCGATATGATTAGTGTTGTTAGCTCAACTAAACATGGTCTGGATATGATTAGTGTTGTTAGCTCAACTAGACGTAGTCTGGGTATGATTAGTGTTGTTAGCTCAACTAAACATGGTCTATATATGATTAGTGTTAGCACAACTAGACAAGGTCTCGATATGATTAGTGTTGTTAGCTCAACTAAACATGGTATGGATATAATTAGTGTTGTTATCTCAACTGTATGTATGCAATGTGCATCCAGGTTGTCCGGCCTTGCTATCTGGCCTTGCTATCTGGCCTTGTTGTCCGGCCTTGCTATCTGACCTGTCCTCCTACTTGCTACAGTTAAGGTCAGGTTGACAATATAGTTATTCTTCTTGGCGGGGACTGAAATATCTGTCTGCATGTCTGTATCTGAGTTCATTGCAGGCTTGCTTTAACCATCTGCCTGCTGGAGGTGACTTAACTTGCCTGATCACATGCAGAAATAGAACACTTTGATTTTATTCAGCAGGGAGAACGGTTAAGAGTACGGGTACATGCATTAGTTGATGATGGCTGTGTAGAGACTGTAGACAGTTTAGGTACTTTATGAACTGTAGGCAGTTTAGGTACTTTATGAACTGTAGGCAAATTAGGTACTTTATGAACTGTAGGCAGATTATGTACTTTATGAACTGTAGGCAGATTAGGTACTTTATGAACTGTAGGCAGTTTAGGTACTTTATGAACTGTAGGCAGATTAGGTACTTTATGAACTGTAGGCAGTTTAAGTACTTTATGAACTGTAGGCAGATTAGGTACTTTATGAACTAGGCAGATTAGGTACTTTATGAACTGTAGGCAGATTAGGTACTTGAACTGTAGGCAGATTAAGTATTTTATGAACTGTAGATGGATTAGGTACTTTATGAACTGTAGACAGATTAGGTACTTTATGAACTGTAGGCAGTTTAGGAATTAGGCAGGGAAGGGTTCAAATCCCATCCTGGGAGTCTGGTATCAATCTTTCTGATGCGATCATGATAGGATGCACTGTCTGTAGAGTGGCAATACAGTTATCATCCTTGGTCTGTCAGTACCAGCCAGTGCTCGCAGGTTTACTGCAACATTCAACACTACAGATATTGCAGATTTCCTGCTGCCATAAACTGGAAAATTGATGTAAGTGAAAACATCTTGAATGTGTCTCTAAACCCCAATTAAAAAAAATATATTAGTTTGATGATGGCAGTGTAGACTAGACAGATTAGATAGTGTATGAACTGTAGGCAATGTAGACTAGACAGATTAGATACTGTATGAACTGTAGGCAGATTAGGGATTAGGCAGTGTATTATTAACCATGGATAGATTAGGAACTGTTGAGAGGACGTAGACACTGGGTAAATGTAACACTTGAGGTGTTTCCACTAACCCTCCCCCTGCTGAAGGCAACTGGAGATGCCCTAATAAACATCATTGGGTGCTACGAAACCTATTCCAGCAGGGAGACATCCTCGAAAACACAGGCCATTATGACTACACTAACCTCCGTCAAATACCCTGGGATCACTGTCTGGGTTTTCGAGGATGGCAGGGAGAGGGCTAGAGGTGATTCCATCAGTCCACTTCTACGCAGTCGATCTCTATGTAGAGGTTTATATGAAATACTGAATGCTTAACATCTGAACTCCCTACGCAATGGTCAATGTTGTCAAGCTTTGTATCAAGATGTTTAAATGTTGTGCAATGCAGAGCTATCTCAAGTTTGCTTCCAAGGATCAAATCTACGGTCAGCGATCTGTTGGCATGCGTTGATGGTCTACTGGCGTTCCACCATCAAAGTTCTCTCTGTGCGCGGCACCAGGTCGCAGTGACCTACTTAAGGTCGCGGTGACCTACTTGTCTTCTAACTGACTGGAACATTATTCTTTCCTTCTGAAGGATGATGCATGGGTAGGGATAGTGTCGCTATAGAGGTGGGGATAGGGCGGGCCACCGAGGGAAGGGTTGGGTAGTATTGCTGTAGGGGTGGGGAAAGTGACTATTCGTGTGACCGTGCTGGGGTGGGTATAGGGCGACTGTCCGGGTTTGCTAGGATTGGGGTGGAATGTACGTGTGGGGTGTGATGTGGATAGCATGCTTGGAGGTGGGATATGTAGTGAGAGGTGGTATATGAAGGTGGTGCTGGTGGGGTGTGTGCATTGTAGAGTGATATGTATTGGTTGTGTGGGATAAGGTGGGGTTGCATTTTTTAATTTTTTTTTATGTAAGTCTTTGTATATTCTATGATAATTTATAGTTATTATTAAAAAGAATTTCCATCTGTTTCTGTGGCTACAATGTGACAGATTCAGGATATATTTTTATTTAACTTTTCTTCAGTATTCAAATAGCGCCACCTACAGTTTTGTACATCTCAGATTTGTGACGTTCTTGGATTGAGATTATTTCATTTCATTCTTTGGAATTAAAAGTTAATATTTGCATATGGTTTTAGAGGTGGATTCAGACTGACAAATATTTGGATGTGTTGACAAAATATGCTGGCTAATATTACATAAGAATTATCGTCACAAATGGGTGAAAGATTCCCGCAGCGACGTTAAACTCCATATTTACTCACTCACTCACATAAGAATTATTTGCAATATCATTAAATCTTATCTTTTAGATGGTCCGAACAAATCTGTGAATGTAACGTCTGAAATTGTGAACATAACATCTGTGAACATATCATCTGTGAGAATAACATCTGTGAACATGAAAACTGTGAACAGAACCAATTTTGTTCAATATCCAGAAGTTAACAGTGGTAAGAAGATAAAGGTTAATTGTTAAGTTCTTTTGTTCGAAAGTTTGTTCCTGTTCATATTTGAATTAACATGTTCGTGAAATTTGTTTGTTAGTAGCTTGAAAATACCGACATTGGTTTGCGAACTAGAATCTGTGTATGATACTTTAAATGTTTCCATTCCCTAAGTTGTCATTCTTGGCCTGAAGCGACCTTACAATCTATTACTTCTAGCTGCTGGACTGTTTTTTATCTTCACAGTATGATTGTGCTGGGTATGCTTGTGCCAGGTGTATGATTGTCAGTATGATTGTGATGCTGGGCATGATTACCTCCATCAACATTGGTTTAGTTGGTTTAGATGTTGGTTTAAGAGATCAGTTTATCTGGGATTGGACAACGGTGAAGTGAACCGTCTCGTTCTGTGGACGGGGTGCTGAGAGGATTAAATGTGAGTCGGGGGGGCGGATGTGGCGAGGTGGGTGGAGTGAGTGTTTGATGGGTGGAGTGAGTGTTTGATGGGTGGAGTGAGTGTTTGATGGGTGGAGTGAGTGTTTGGTGGGTGGAGTGAGTGTTTGGAGTGTATAATGGATAGATACAAATTTAGGTACATAGACAAGAGGTCTGTGGATTATTCTAGGTGTATGGTTAAAGTGAGTATACAGATGTAAGAGTGGATGAGGTGTGGGATGAGGGAATAGATGAATGGTGGGGTGGGTAGATACTAGTTGCTGATATGTGCCAGTATGAGTGAATGAGGTATCTGTTGTTGGATGTAGCTGTAGGTAGATGTTGCAGGTGGGTAGGTGTGGATGTTGCAGGTGGGTAGGTATGGATGTGGGTGGGTGTGGATGATGGATGTGGGTGGGTGTTGATGTTGCAGGTGGGTGGGTGTTTGTGGATGTTGCAGGTGGGTGGGTGTGGATATTGCAGGTGGGTGGGTGTGGATGTTGCATGTGGTGTGGATGTTGTAGGTGGGTGGGTGTGGATGTTGCAGGTGGGTGGGTATGGATGTGGGTGGGTGTGGATGTTGCAGATGGGTGGGTATGGATGTTGCAGGTGGGTGGGTGGGTATGGATGTGGGTGGGTGTGGATGTTGTAGGTGGGTGGGTGTGGATCTTGCAGGTTGTTGGGTGTGGATCTTGCAGGTGGGTATGGGTGGCTCAATGGGTATGTTCTAGTCAGGACTTCTGGAAAGTATATGTACATAAATGGATATATTGTATCTTAAACTGATCTTTCAAAATATTGAGAATGTAATTTTCCCTCTGCATGCAGCTTGCAACTGAACCTGTCTTTTACCATTGGCCTGAGAACTGATTGCGCATTTAGCCTGAGAACTGATAGCGCATTTAGCCTGAGAACTTGTGTCACAATCAGCCTGAGAATTGTGATATCATCTGCTGTGTAAACACACAAATGTTGTTTGGTTGGTTGTCATTGATTGTCGTTATATTGTGATTTGTGTTTGACAGTAGACAGGACTGCGACCGCACCTACAGTCCGCGTAGTCGAGACGGAACTTCAGGAAGGTATACGCACGTCAATGTTGGCATCCATCTCAGATCTCGCTGTCATATCTCACTCGGATATCTCGCTGTCAGATCTGACGGTCAGATCTCGCTGTCATATCTCACTCGGATATCATGCTGTCAGATCTGACTGTCATATCTCACTCGGATATCTCGCTGTCAGATCTGACTGTCGGATCTCGCTCATGTCTGCTACCTGTGCTCGTCAGCACTACTCTCAATGTAGGCTCCGTGTATAATTGCTGAGATCTGCTCTTCGGTCTTTGGTCTGTTTCTGACTAGACCAGCAAGTGTGTCTACATGAACCCTGTAGAACATTGGCCTTATGCATGTGAACACTGTCGCCAACTGCTTGGCCATATCTGTCACTGGGACCAGATGCTTGTACATCTTCCGTTGCCATGTTTGCTTTTTCGATGCTGCCTTGGAGGTTTATTTAATTTATTTGTATACATTTATATGTACTTTATTTGTATAACAGGATCTGCACAAAATATGCATGTACTTTATATCTGATCACCTATAAATTATAATACAGAGATATTTGCAAAGTTATGGTTACATACAGGGAACAAGTTGGCTGCAGATGCAGTTATATACAGGGAATAGTACAGATGCAGTTCTATATGCTGGGAACAATAGATGCTGTTCTATTGTTATGCTGAGAACAGTACAGATGCAGTTATACAGGGAATAGTACAGATGCAGTTCTATATGCTGGGAACAATAGATGCTGTTCTATTGTTATGCTGAGAACAGTACAGATGCAGTTATACAGGGAATAGTACAGATGCAGTTCTATATGCTGGGAACAATAGATGCTGTTCTATTGTTATGCTGAGAACAGT
>JAUTBV010119632.1:0-13230 GCA_032361325.1 Lepetodrilus fucensis
AATAAAAAATCTCTCTCTCTCTCTCTCTCTCTCCCCCCCCAAAAAGGAAGGAAAATGTTGAAGTCAATTTTAAAAACTTCTGAATGCTTTATCAGACCCAACATTACAAAATGTTTTCAGGCTAAACTAAAAGTTTTGTTCACAAATGCAGATATAAAATTTTAGCTTGCATGAAACTACTCGAAAGATTTTGTAATATTGGGAGACCTGAAAATTTCTTTGCTTCCCCATTATTTAAAATATTTTGTTCGTCTTTCAGCCTCTACTGACAAACGACGATCTGGTGGACACAAGGTAAGCATGTTCCTGACAGTGGCAAGTTGGCTGGTGGCTCGTCGAGCAATACATCACATACAAACTTATCCTGAGAGACATCTGTGTATCTGTGACTCCGATGTCGACTAGTCACGAGATAGGTTGAATGCCTCCATGTGTGCCAAGAACATTTTATTCGGTGCTGATGCGAGATGGGTTTTATTTAGTGCCAAGTTTGACTGTGAATTGATGATGTGTATGTATGAAGATGTTCCCGCTACTTTTGATGTAGTTTGTCTCAATACTAGAAATAAACACTGTCAAATTGTCACCAGTGTTTGTCTGTGTCTTGAGGCAAGCAACATCAGGATAAAGTTGTGAGAAACTCAACAGTTTAGACAAAAGCACAAGTGCTGTGTCCTACAGCACAGGACACTAGAGAGACAGCAATATTGGCCATATTTTCTAATTGTTTCCCAAATTCAAGGACGAGAATCTTGAGCAGATTTTGAGGCTCAAGTGTTGATCTTGTAAATCTGGTCATTGCCTACTGCCCCTGGATGTTGGCTGTTTCAGCTGAAAGCAATTTCCTATCCACAGACCTTGGGTTACATCAATGGCTACAAAAGTTACCCTGATGTGCGTCACTGAAAAAAAAAAGTATGCACTGTCTGTAGAGTGGTAATGCAAGTATCGACTCTAGGATTTCCGTTGGTGCATGAAGCCATGAACTGTAAAATATAGAAATGGACTGCGACTTTCCAGTATACACCTCATAATTTGACGTCATAACCCTAGACTCACAGCACACTCAGGCTATGACGTCACATGACATTTTATACACAATTCTGAGTTGAGTATGAAATTCTCAGAAAGTTTTGTAATCTCAGGCCTGGGCAGACTCATTACAACATTAAGTGATGTCACAAATTCAAATATAGTGTAATAATTGCCAACATAATTTGGCATAGTTTGGAAATTTGGCATAGTTTGGAAATTGAATAGTATATTTCTTTCACTTATTATGCTATGCCAATTTAGAATATTAATGATATATACAGAATATACATAAAACACTTCACAATCCATTTTATCAGATTGTCATCATAGTTGGAGCTTTTGTGAGGGTAAGATTACTAGAATGAATCGTCACAAATGGGTGAAAGATTCCGGCAGTTATGTTAAACTCCATATTCACTCGCTCGCTACTAGAATGAAATGTTTTGTGAGAAAAAGATCAAACTTGTAGATATTATTTTCTTTTCTTTGTTGATTGCATGTGTTGTGATGGTGTTGTTTTCGTATATTTCAGTCGCTACCAGCCGGCAGTCCCTACCCTGTAGCTGTCAGCGGCAAACTAAGGACCAGCATCTCTGACCTACGACGAAAGTCCCAACCATTGAAGGAAACCGAGCACACAACACCGTCCAAGCCCACAAAGGAAAAGACTTCTGCTAAATCTCCGAAAGCTAAAACTCCAAGATCATCTTCAAAGGAGAAGACCCCAACAAGATCACCTTCAAGAGAAAAGAGCCCAGCAAAATCGCCTTCAAAAGAGAAGACCCCAGTAAAATCACCTTCAAAAGAGAAGACCCCAGTAAAATCACCTTCAAAGGAGAAGACCCCAGTAAAATCACCTTCAAAGGAGAAGACCCCAGCAAAATCACCTTCAAAGGAGAAGACCCCAGCAAAATCACCTTCAAATGAGAAGACCCCAGCAAAATCACCTTCAAAAGAGAAAACCCAAACAAAATCACCTACAAAGGAGACAACCCCAGTAAAATCTCCTTTAAAAGAGAAGACCCCAGCAAAATCGCCTTCAAAGAAGACAACCCCAGCAAAATCACCTTCAAAGGAGAAGACCCCAACATCAACCAAAGGTTAGCAAATTATTTTTTTAGTATTTTTTTTATGAAAGTAGGCAATTCCTACATTTTAGAGAGTAATTTCCTACACTCATTTGAAATGTTATGCATGTTTATGTGGACATTCAAATATCATTAACACATCATTTAGGAAACTTATTTCCAACACTTTACCCATTGTTGTTTGTTAAGTTTAGATACTGTAATCACGGATTTCATTCGCGCGTGTATTTTTCACGAAATGTTTTTTACTTCTGACAACCACTAATTTAATCACTGGATATTTATACCTGGCCAGGACTAATTACTGTTGAATACGTCAGTGACCACCGCACATGTGATCTTTTAACAGATTAGTCTGTGAGTAGGATCCGAGTTTGACCAAAACATTTTAATTTTATTTTGACATACTTTGACAACATGAATTTAACAAATCGTGAATATGTTTTTCTTTCTTAAATTTTTGCGAAATTGTGAAAAGTGCGAGCCGCTAAATAAAACTCTTTTACAGTATTTGGTATGATCTTTTGAGACCCTCGCAAATGTGTGAAAGATTCCCGCAGCTACGTTAAACTCCTTGTTCACTCACTGTTGAGACCTCTCAGTGTTTAGTTAACTCTCTCAGTGCTGGAGGCAACCGGAAATGTCCTAAAGAGCTTTGTGCCTAATCCAGCAGGGAGAGGGTTAATTGGTGACAAGTTCACAGTCTTTGAATCTCACTATTTTCATTTTCCTTCCAGGCCAGACCCCATCTGGTTCCGGAGGCAAAAAGAGAAAGTCGACCGACTTTGAACTTCCCAGTGCCAAGAGAAAGCGAGTATCATTTGGACCTCATCTGACTCCGGAGCAGTTTGACAAGAGACTCCCACCAGCTACCCCTATCCAGAAAGGAGCCACCCCTCGCCGAAAATCCGAGCCCGTCAAGATTCAACGGACGCCTAGGTCGTTGTTGAGACGATCCCTGATTTCGGAATCTACCATTGCAGAGGAAAGTCCCAAGAAGTCGCCAAAATCTAAGATGCCCACATCTTCGCCCAAGCAGAAAGCTTCCCCCAAAACTTCACCAAAGACGCCCAAGAATGCCACCACGAGCAGCACTCACCCGTCTACAAGTAAAGGCAGAAGATCGGCTACCCCAGACACTGTTGAGTCCACTCCTGTCTCAACTGGGAAGAAGACTCTGGTTACGTCTCCAGCAAAATCAGCTTCTGCTAAATCCCCATCACGGTCGCCTGCCAAATCGCCAGCAAAAGCGTTGACTACCAAGTCTCCTTCACAGTCGTCGTCTTCTAAAACTCCAGTAAAGTCGCCTGCTGATAAATCTCCACGAGCGTCACCAGCAAAGTCTCCAGCCGTCAGCAGTACGCCATCTCCCAGCCCGGCTCGCAAGTCACGGTCGCCCACAAAGAAATCTCCCGGCAAGGGTCCCAAGTCTCCATCTCTTAGTCCTACCGGCTTCCCGAAGATCAGCCTAAAATCTCCCCGCAGGCAGTCGAAATCGAAAGGACGTTCACAGTCCAAGTCTCCTATACGGTCACCAAAATCTCCAAAACCTAGCTCGTCACCAAGCCCCACCTCCCACTCACCCGCCCAATCTGTGAAAAATACTCCTGGTAAATCGCCCGCGAAAACGCAATCAAAGTCTCCCAAGACGCCATCGGCAGGCAAAGGACGGAGTTCAATCAGTGCAAAGAAGGCCGCACCTAAAGATTCCAAGAACAGTCCAAAGATCAGTCTCAAGAGGATAATGAAGACACCTAAAGAGAAGAAATCTGTGCCTATGAGTTTGACTGGTATCAGAGAGCTCATGAAGACTCCTAAAGGCAGCAAGGGTGTTGGCAATGCCAGTTTTGAAGGTCTGGCTACGATGATGAAGACGCCCATCAATGCCAGAAAGAGTATCGACATAAACAACTCGGCCATCCCTGGCATTTTCAAGACTCCAAGCCCCGGGAAATCGTCTGCGGGTAAACCAACTACAAAATCGCTCAAGAAGGCGACACCTAATACAGTTGTGCTCAAGTCGACCCCCAAACTGGTGGTAGCCACCACGCCCAAGTCCATTGAAGCTGTTTCCAAAGTGTTGACACCAAGGACTTTAACTCCCAAGGTGTCTCCCCACTCTACCCGGAAACGCAGTCCTGCTCTTTCTAAGAAAACTCCCAGTCCGAGAAAGGCGTTCAGTGTCAAGAAAATGAAATTCCTCCAGAGCCCTGCCGAGAAGATCGTGTCGCCGCCATCCGACATCAACAAGGTTGTGGCTCTCCGCGCCATCCACGGAAAGTCCGCCACCCCCAGGCTATCTGCTCTCGTGAAGAGGACACCTGGACGCAAGTCTCTGGGCAAGGTGCGCGGGAAGACCCCCAAGAAACTGTGGGCCGACATCGTCAAGACCGGGATTGCAGTGCAGGGTGTGGTTGGCCAGAAGCCAGCTCCGAAGATGCATGCAGTCAAGGTCGTCTCCAAGAAGCCGATTAAAAAGGTTTGGTTCCGAGTAAAATTCAAATACTTGTTGATTATTTTTAAGGGGTTGCAAATGCTTTTTTCTCTAATGTATGAATCACGAATGTGTTTCTGTATTGATTAAAAATGGGGGATAACGGTAGTCTTTTTTTAATGTCTGGTGATTAATATGCATCGTTATTGTGCCTACGAGGACAATTCCCACTCTGACACAATTAACTGTTTCCCTGCTGGATTATGCACAGGCACTGATCTTTAGGGCATATCCGGTTGCCTTAAGCAGGGAAAGTGTTAAATAATAACAGCGAACCTTAATTTCAGCTGTCATGTATGGGTGAAAGATTCCTTAAAACAATAATTCGCTCACTTAACTTAAGTTTGGGGTTTTTTATATTAAAATTTCTGGTACTTGAAGTGTCGGTTAATTTGAATTAACAGGGAGAGGGTTAATCCAGCATGGAGAGAATAAAAGCAAATCTTTGGTTATTGTCTTACTAATCTCCACATGTCTATCACTCCAGGTTGTACTGAAAGCTGTTCAGAAGACCCCCAAGACTCCACGGTCCTTTGCCCGCATGACCGCACCGTCAACCGGACATGTCGACTCGCCGGCCACCCTGGTCGTTGGTAAGAAAATCGCAAAGAGAGTGAAGACTCCAGGACCTCTGCCAAGGAAAGGACGCAAGGAAATTACCAAGGTATGCCATGTTTTGGAAACACTGTTCTTGCATCGTATCTACCAGTCTACCTGCATCTGGTGAACGTTTTCTGGAAAATGGACCCACATGGCCCCCAGCAATGTTTTCAGGTTTTTAAAAAATTTCAGGTTTCACCCATGTACCTGTCATTTCAAACTGGATATAATTAACAAAATCTTTTAGATATATTTTGGAAATCTTGCATTTCTTTTATTCTCAAAAGTGTATGATGGCTGATAACTTTCAGCTTTTAGTTCCAATGTTCAATCTTGTTATTGCCATGTATTGTTGAAAAACTCACTCACTTAGTGTTGATTTTCATGTCCAAAGATTACAAAACGTGAGTGCGATTTCATGCTCGAGCTTAAATTTGAGTTGAGCATGAAATTATACCCAAAAAAGTTTCATAATCTCTGGGCCAGATTTGCATTTTTTTCGATAGACGATGTACATTAGTCAACATAATGACAATCAACATTTCAGAATATCCGCAAATCTGTTGGCAACACCAGTTTCTCAGGATTCGCTGACATGTTCGTTACTCCTGCCAAACCTCTTGCCCTCGGGACGCCTGTGCGTTTCTCTAAGAAAATTACCAAGTCGTCTGCTAAGAAGACACCACAATCCTCTGCCAAGAAGACGCCAAAATCCTCGGCTAAGAAGACGCCAAAGTCACTGGTAAAGAACACACCACAATCCTCAGCTAAGAAGACGCCACCAAAATCCTCGGCTAAGAAGACGCCGCCAAAATCCTCGGCCAAGAAGACGCCACCAACATCGGAAGGCAAGAAGACACCTCCGGCTCAGACAACGCCTCACGCTCTGTATGAGGAGCTGCCCGACACGCCAAACGGTCCCGGCGAGATGATGGTGTCCCCACTGTCCAACCGCCGCAGTAGCGCCACCACCAGTCCCAACCTGGTGGGCGTCCGAGGCCTGTTCAAGAGTGCCAAGAAAGGTCTGGAAGGTCTGACTGTCCAGCTGTTGGGGGTCAAGCGACTCATGACGACTCCAAAGGGCAAGAAGTCTTCTCGGAAGACCGTCAGCCCCTCGGGGGTGAAGAGACTGATGACCACGCCGAAGGGCAAGAAGAATGTTCCTGCCAGTCCTTCTGGTGTCGCCGATCTGTTCAAGACACCGGTCAAGGCTGCTTCTCCGTCGCCGGTGAAGAAGTCTACCCAGAAGAAGGGCAACGCGTCAAAGGCTGCTGCTGCTACTCCGGTGAAGACCACGCCTACCGCGAAGGTGACACCTACCGTCAAAGCTGCCAGCCCATCGTCTCGAAGAGGAAGGTCTACCGTGAAAAAGACCAAGGTCGCGACCCCCAAGAAGGTCAAGGTTGCAACCCCAGTTAAGGTGACGCCTGCGGTCAAAGCAGCCAGCCCCGCATCTCGAAAGGGAAGGTCTACTGTCAAGGCCAAGGTTGAGACCCAAAAAAAGGTCACAGTCGTGACCTCGGTTACGGTCAGTGTAGATGTAACACCAGTCAATGATGTCCAGCAACTGCCCACCAGGGGCAGAAGGGGAGCGGCTGCCAAATCTCCAGCCAAGGTATGTGGCACGTAGAAGTGTTAACTCTTCATGCTATTCCACATCGGCTATTCTTTAGATTGGTAGATTGTTTCAAATTTTAAAAAATAATAATTTACCTGCGATCTACTATCTAACACCAATTGCATTTTTTAAAATTAAATTTAAAGGATAATTTTTTCAGGTTTCTTTGAGCTGATTACCTTTTCAAGAACTTGGTTTTCATTCGTATGCTTACTGAATTTGCATGTTTAGTCATTTCGTCACCTAGATTATTGGACATACTGATAACTGACAGCCATTGTTTGTTTTTTCAGGCATCTAAGAGCGGCAGAGGTCGCGCTGCCCTGAAATCGCCCAAGATCAGTCCGGCCAAAGCCAAGACGGTCACTCTGGTTTCGCCGGTCAAGTCTGCTGAACCTGCAAGCACCAGGTCAGTGTACACACAAGGCCCAGAGATTACGAAACTTTTCTGAATATGTTTTTGTGCTCAACTCACGTGCAATGCCCAAAGACATGACATTTTATGGAAAAGAATTCTGAGTTGAGTATGAAATCGTACTCAGAAAAGTTTTGTAAACTTGGGACCTGGTCCTGAGATTATGATTTCACGCAAATTGAAGCTTTAGCATGAAATCGTACTCGAAGCATTTCATAATCTTATGGCCATGATCGCATTCCAAAAACTCTTTTATCCCAGGCATGGCATGATGGCAATTTTCCGTAGATCTGCAGAAATCCGCTGGTTTATTTCTCTGGTAGTCTGGTAGTCTATTTGTTTGCCCTGGACTTGGATGCGGGGCTTGGAACTAGTTGAAACTCTTTTTGTGGAACAAGAGCCGTGGTCTCTCTTTCTCTGTTTATGTTGATGCCAAGTACACCGTGAATATAGCTGATGTTGAAATATTGATTTCAGACGCGGAGGAAGGAAGCGCCCTGCCTCACCGTCCCCTGTTAAAGTTGCCAGTAAGAGGTCGAAGGTCGCACCAGTTGAAGGTATGTGTTGGAACTCTTATTTTGAAAAGATTTGCGGCTAATAGTCAGTCATTTCTGTCGTCGCAAATGGGTGAAAGATTCCCGCAGCGACGTTAAACTCTATGTTCACTCACTCACTCAGTCATTTCTGGTTCATTAGCATAAAGCATATATTATTCAACATACGTGGTGGATTTCTACTGTGTATTAACGATAGCATAATCAACAGTGTGGATTATGCATAAATCGACGATTGTGACGTCATCGCCAAACAATGAAATAACGTCATGACTTGACGTCATAGGCGGACGAATGCTCATCAGTGGACTGTGGCTGTCTCTCTAAATCAAGTCATTTTTTGGTAGTTTATCATGATTTATTCCAATAAAATGATTATGTTGAATAATTAGAATAACCCACTCGATACGATTGATTACAGAAAATAGTTCATGGGTTATTCTCTAATTCCTTATACATGCTGAGCTGGAAATTAATTAAACAGTGTAATGTACCATACACCATTCAGCTATTTCATGCTCCAGTTCCATGATGATCATAGTGATATGAGTCGTCTTAACTCCTACACGTTTTTATGGTGATTCGACAGTGGTTTCAATAAGTGCCGGCAAAATTGTCAATTTCGTAGTATTTCCCTTATTATGCATGTCTTTTGCCTCTTACTTTTGCTACTCTGCCACCTACTTCTGATTCTACTGAAACCACTGTTCGACTTGTAAGACATTACCACACTCGTGGCGCTAATACTGTACAATCACTATGGAACGGGGGCCTCATTATTAGGGTTAGTATTTTCTTAGACATTAAAACTCATTTTTTTTCTATTTTAAGCATCGCCCGTCAAAGCTGCAACTCCCAAGAAGGCAACACCGGCTAAGAAGGCGAAAACTCCCACGAAGACTCCAGTGAAGAAACCCGCCCCAACCCGAGGAACTAAGAGGAAAACAGAAGCTGTTCTGTCCCCCGTGAAGGCCGCCACTCCGAAGAAGGCCAAGACAGCAGGAAAGAAAACGAAGGCCAGTACTACCGTCTCCCCAGTCAAGGCTCCTTCCCCCGTCAAGGCTGCGCCCAAGGGGCGTGGCAAGAAAGCCACCAAAAGTCCTGCGAAGAAGACAAAGACTCCAGTGAAGCGAGGCACCAGAGCAAAGCCTGCAGCCAAGACGGAAGCAGCATCGGAAGTCGCTGTCGAGAGCCCGGTGAAGACGAAGCGAGGTGGGAGAAAGGAAAAGTCAGCGGCAGCGTCGCCGGTTAAGAAAACAAGCCGAGGTAAAGCAGTCGCCACCAGTCCTTTCGTTAGTCCAGCCCCGACGAAGCGTGGAACTCGAGGCAAGCCAGTCAAAGCTTCTCCAGCGAAGGCTGCCAAGTCTGCAGTCAAAGCCGCTCCAGCGAAGGCTGCCAAGTCTGCAGTCAAAGCCGCTCCAGCGAAGGCTGCCAAGTCTGCAGTCAAAGTCGTAGTGGAAGTGCCAGTGATTGCGAGTCCGGTCAAGAGTAAAGCGTCGGTCAAAAGAGGTACACGCGGCAAGCCAGCCACTGCCAGCCCCAGCAAGTCTCCAGTCAAGGCCGTTGCCACAAAGAGATCTGCTCGAGGTGCAGCTTCCGCTCCTTCTCCAGCCAAGAAAAGGGCGCTGTCCCCTGTGAAGAAATCTGTCTCTGCCAAACAGGCTAAAACTGTCAAGGTTCCCATTGCATCCCCTGCTGTGCCGGTTTCGAAGCGTGGCACAAGAGGAAAGCCGGCACCGAAAACTCCCAAGAAGGCGGCAACTTCCAAGAAGACCGTAACTGTGGAAGTTGTTTCAACTCCAGTTGCCAAGGGAAATAAGAAGGCAGCAGCCAAGTCTGCGACGCCAGCTAAGACGAAGAGCAGCAAGAAAGTTAAAGCCAGCAAGGCTAAAGCAACTCCCGCAAAACCGAAATCTCCTAAAGCGACCCGTGGAAAGAAAGCAACAAAGGCTGCAACACCAGCGAAGAAAGTCACGAAAAAGGCGACGCCTGCCAAAAGGACGACGCGTAGACGAAAGTGAACATTCTTGGCCGATTGGGCTACTTGCTCTGTCTGACATTGTAACATGTATAATGTACTGATCCTCAAGTCCTTAGTTACCTCAGATTGTTTGACACGGTTGACTTTCACAGTTTCAGCGGATGAAACTTTGGTGCACCTCTTCGAGGTTGAAAGTTAACTTTGTCATCGTTATTGCATTCATTGTAACTTGTATATGTCTTGTTGTCATCTATGTTTTAGTAACTGTTAAAAAAATGTCTCTTGTAAGATAGCTGTTTGTTTTAGGCAGCCAATGAACCTCTGAATGTTAGTTATGTTATGTTTACGGTGTTCAGGTCGAACTAGCCTTGCCTTAAATATGAATACTGGTGTCCAGTGAAGGGGAAATGGCTGGGCAGTTCGGGTGGAGAGTCGTTAAGTCATTGTACATATTTTTTATTATCAATCATTGGGTCAAACATAATATCATGCTGTTATATTTTTATCTTTTGACTATATTTATGTTGCATGTAATTATTAAGATTTTAACAAGCATATCACAAGCACGGAATAACGCACTGCACTGTGCTTATTTTAAATTTAACATCTGCAAGTATTATTAATCCATACCAGCCTTATTCAACTCGTATTCAAAAACAATGTATATAAATTGGAATTATAGCAATATGGAAACATTATTCCAGCAACTACTTGCCAGTTTCTGAAGTTTTGTAACTGACGACTTCAATCTCGTATTTAACCCTCTCCATACTAAAGGCAACCAGAGATGCCATAAAGAGCAGTGCCTGTGCCTAATCCAGCAGAGAGAGGGTTAAGATAAATCTTTAAAATATTTTTATTTAAGTGATAGAGAATATGGAATAATGACATATTTTTATTCATCCTACATATTTAATTCCTGAAAAACACTGCAGTGCTTTTGTTTTATCGAAATTTCATTCTGTCTTAATTTTTCTTGAATCAATGAATGTGACTAACATTTTCTTGCATTAACATCTTTCTTTTCTTATAAATAATTACTCTTGTCTACTGTCTGCATTGTGGCTGTTGTTGAGGTATTGTTGTAGCAATGTAGTTTTCTTTTTCTTTTCTATATTTATTCATCTTCGATCTATGGTACTTTTGTCCGAGCAATTCACTGTCTTCGTATTTGGATTTTAATGTGTTGTTGGGCCGAAGTTGAATTATAAAAAAAAGTGCTCTTCCCTGTAGATATTTTCTATGAAAATGCTTTTTTATATTGAACCACGGAGATATTTTGCAATACATGTATTATAAAAATGGCATGTTCACAAATGTTTATTTCACACAAATATAGAAACATCACTCGTACATTGTTAATCATTTCATAAACATAAATGATTGTCAATCATTCTGTGACTACATCAAGTATATTATGATTGGTTTATATAATAATAATATCTACCTTAATTCTCTTATTTGTATATAGTTATCATCATCATCGTCATCATTATCATCGTTGTCGTCATTGCCATTGTCAATTCTCATTTTAGATAATACGTCCATTCTTTTTTTTTTTACTGACAATGTATTCACTGATGCAAAACATCAATAATAGAACTATAGAATTAAAATTCTAAAATAGTAAATGAAATCTGAGATGCCAACTGTTTCGAAGTTGTTCGTATTTTATAAAGATTTTTTAGTTTCTCTTCCATTATGAGTAGTTGGCACAAAATTCCACTTGTTCCATTGCAAAAACTACTTTTGGGCAGCTACGACTACAGGCGAGCCGAGGTTCGGATGTAATTAATAGGTTTGGCATCTTGGAGACTATCGATGGATATGATATCTACATCAGATCCTAAGATTACAAAACACTTTGGCTATGGTTTCATGCTCAAATTGAAAATTCTGGGCCCGAGATTACGAAACATTTCTGAGTACAATTTCATACTCAACTCCGAATTTTGTTCATAAAACGTCATGATTTTTAGCATAGCACGTGAGCACAAAAACATATTCGGAAAAGTTTTGTAATCCGAATTTACAAAACATTTTGAGTACGATTTCATGCTCAGAATTTGTATAGGGATTTGTGAACAAAACTACCGGTAGTTGAGAACGAAATCTTACTTTTTAAAAAGTTTCGTATTATCTGGGCCTGTTCACAACACCCCATATAATATTTTAGCTTGAGCATGCAACTTTACTCAAAAAGTTCCGTAATCTCTGGGGCAGATAATTAGATATTTTCATACACCTTCAGGACAAGTACACTATATCGACATTGTAACCTAGTTTCAAAATATTTGATGAAAGAATGAACTCTTACTTCACATTGCAAGTTGTAACAGTATTGCATTCGTATTAGAGATTAAAATTAAGACTTAAAGTTATCCTGACATTTGTCTAATATATATACCATTGTACTTTACATAGCCAAGTAAATAAACATTTCAAAGTAAGAATATTGTCTGTTGGTTTGTTTACATACTTCATGGTCAAGCCACAAAATATGTACATTTGATTTGTCTACACATTATTGGCCAACATGCTGCATGTCCTACTGATTTATTTTTGTTTTTATTATTATTAAATTCTTTCACAGGATAAACAAGAAGTATGGAAATGTTTGTACATGGCAATAGGGATGGAAAGTAATGGCGGGAGCCTCATTGTGAAATAATGACTACTACGAGGATAAGTGGCAAGGTCATCCAACTGAACATTCATTAAAAAACAGTTTATAAAAACCATTGTTCCCATATTAGGTCATGGCTATTGTGGCTACAGTCAGCGAAGCGCAGAGCAACACATTTGCAGTAGTTTACGTGCTGTACCCACCACTATCTGAATTGATCATGAATATTTTAATGCATATAGCTATTGGAACAAAATCACTGCTTGATTAGTCATGTTGGCTCATTCCTTCATAAGACATACTAAATAAACGTGTGTTATGTCTTGGCCATGGCCACCAGCATTGTTCCAGATTCCTATAGCCATACCTGTTGACCATAAGAGACTTTACATCAGTCGGCCTACGGATCGTGCCACATATAAAAAGTCTTATGTTCGGCAGGTACAGTTAGAGGAATCCCGAGCTACAGCATTGTGACAGATCTGACTGGGCTTGCTTCATCTCATCCTCGAAAACCCAAGCCATTATGACTACACTAACCTCCGTCAAATACCCTGGGATCAACGTCTATGTAGAACTCAGTTTTCTACATTGAACAGCCCTAATGAATATATGAATACATTATATTTATATCAACTACTAGACATGCGATTGTTGCATGGGGGTTACATGTGCTCTTAAATATATATATCGATTCAGAGTTATCTCCGCCTAGCTTGGATTAGAGCACTTATCTCCCACGTGAAACAGGGAATCATGCCGATCACCCTGGGATTCGAACCCGAGTTGCTGGATTGTGAGTCTAACGCTCTACCGAAT